>OY986435.1:166688760-166763760 GCA_963920525.1 Dichetophora obliterata
CTGGTTAAAACTGTGTTCATATGTAAGCGGGACTGGTCACCGTAAGCTACGCGCGCTTTATTGATGCGGCAAAATCTCTTTTTTTAAGTCTGTTTCTGTGTAAGCACTGTCTTCGACATATCGACCGACCCCTTTGCGCTTCATTATTGTATGTGTCAATTTTTTAAAAATCGCATTTTTAATGCAAATTTATTCTTCACTCCCTAGCGCATCACCTGGTAAAACATTGTTGTTGCAATCCTTATAGAAAATTAGTTAATTATCAAAGCGCATGTAAAATATGGTTTCGATATTGCAAGCTAGAGCACAGAAAAGTAGAAAAAAATCGATCCTGTAAAATTTGTTTTTTGACACATACGATAAATTCACGCAAAGGGGTAGACATGTGTCATTTTTAATGCCATTATTTTCAGTTGTTTTCCATTTTGTGCAATTTATTCCACGAATATATTTCATTTCCAAAGAAATGCATTTTATTCCGCTTTCGGAAGGATTTTTCTGCAACAGAGAATGCTTTAGAATGAATATTTTTAAATTCATTGAAATTATATTACCCTATATTATAGAACCTGTAACACACGCACCTACAGATATGAAATATTATAGACCCATTAGTATTCTGTCTGCTATTTCCAAAATTTGTAAATCCATTATGAACAGCCAATTTAATTAGTATTTATAATCAAATCAGCTCCTAAAGTGTTTGTTTGGTTTCACTAGTAGTGCTGTTAACTTTATTGACAAATTATCAAGATGGAGGAAAGCAAAGAGTAACGATTGGGCACCGTTTTTCGACTATAAGGAAGTTAAAATCAGGGCTCGCAAACAAACTCTAAAGAAAAGTATTTTTCTGTTCTGTTTGTTTCTTCTTAAGATCACAACAAGTATTTTGGTTTGTTTAGTTTTCTCTCTCCGATTCAAAAAGTAGCACAAACCGAAGCAAGCAGTGATGAGAGAGAAAAGCAAAATGAAATGTTTCTTTTTTCGAATAGAAAAAACTTCCTCTCGATGTTATGCTTTTGAATCGTGGGCACAAAAACAATCAAAGTAAAGTATCTTTAGCGATCTCTTGTAGGTTGATGGAAGCACCAAAATACGAAGAGAGGTCTGCAATGTTTGTTCGTTTCATTTATGATGCGACTTTTTTTTGTGTTGAAAAAGTTATTACGTTGGAATTTTTCTTTGTTTTGTTGCTTTTATTGAATTTGTTGTTTTATATAGATGCGTTGTGCTTTTGTGCATATGAATGTGAGGTAACGTTTTGTTCGTGAAAAATACAATGTCTCGGCGATTGGACAGTGCACAGCGGGGAAGATAGGTTATTTCAAATTTAAGGAATGGTTTAGATATTAGAAATGACATTTTTAATTTCTATCCTAATTTTTTGCGAGTAAGGAGTGTTTAAAAACGAAATTATTATTATATTTATGAATAATATGCACTTTTTGCATTATTAATTTTTTGACATCCGCCTCCGCATCCGCATCTAAGATCTGTATTTTATAATCAACAAAAAAAGAAGAAGTTAAAAAACTAAGAAGCCATCAAGTATATACTTTACTTTTTATAAAATACAATTTACCCTTTTTATAATTAAATACAGTAAAACCTCAGAAATAAGAAGCTAATAAAATTATAATCATCTAGAAATTAGAAGTTGAATTTTGAAAACATTAAAGCTTCTGAAATTAGAAGATTGTATTTTAATTTCCGAGGTAATTGTTTGTGCAATTTATATTTAACAGTGCAGCGTTTTCTACGAAAAATTTAAAATGAAGCTTGTGACCTTATTATAGTGTAGAATATTCGGTTTCGGTTTCGGTTACGGCCAGTCTCGGCCCTTTTTGTTTGTTTTGGCTATTGTGCTATATTGAAGCCATATTGAGGTATTTTTGGTAAAAATTTCTTGCATCAGTTATTTAATTCAAATACATATGTTTGGTTTAATAAAAATATTTACAACGCATTGTACTAATCAAAAATTATGAATTAGTCTATTATTTGATTTATCGTGTCAACGCAAAATATTTTGGTTAATTTAATGCATTCGATATTATCGTTTTCGATTTTATCATACCTATTGTAATTAATATTAAAGTTTCATAGGTACTGAAGCCAAAATTGTTAATTAAACTTACGAACGAATTTTGTGTGTGTGGAATAAAGGAAAAGAAAACCAAATATTTCCATTTTTATAATACTAAACCTTAAAAAAAACCAAAAGACTGCTTTGTAGTTCTATAAAAATGTACATTGTAGGTGCATACTATTTTGAGTGTGTACGGAAGATATAAAGTAGGCAATACTTTAGTAATAAAAAATAAATTTAAAAAAAATGACTCATTTATTATTTTAGTAAACTTCAATTATTTATTATATACTGCAATATTCAAGTAATACTTTATTTTGTATTAAATTTTTTCTGTTGTGTATGAGAGTTCTTTTTTTTTTCTTTTTAAAAAAAAATTATTTGAGAAAATTTCAGTGAGAGAAAAAGACTTTGTTTTGCTTCATATGAAAACGAAATTTACCAGACAAAAGAACGTTTTACAAAATAAGGCCATTTACATAAGAATGTGTATAATTTTCTACACATTAGAAGTGTGTTATTTTTATCCAGTAACTATATCTTTAAATTATTGCTTGAGCAATATTTTTATAAATTCAACTTTACAAATTTTAACTCCGAAATGATAAGATTTCAGATATTAGAAAATCCCGACTTAAAAACAGCTTCTAACTTCTGAGGTACTGTATTAACATAATTTTTAAAATAATTTTAATAATTAAAGTTCTGCTTTAAGTTTGTCTAGTTGAACTAAATAACTATAAAAGTCCTTTAAATTTAATATTTATACTTTTTTTTGTAATTAATGAGTTTGTTATTTTATTCCTTAAAAAGGTTTACATAAAAAAATAAATATTAGCAATAATAAAAAAATATTTACTAAAGTATGATTTAAACTATCAAACATTTAGAATTTGTTTTTAAATGATGTAAAAATCAATAGTTATAATTTAACTGAGAGCATCCGCATACGCCACGGATTCAATTGTCTGCATCCGCATCCTCAAAGAAGGCCCTTTACAGATCCGCATCCGCAAAATGACATCCGTCACATACCTAGTTCTTTATTGAAAACGAATAAAGACAAAATTGTTCAACTTATTTTATTTGAATAAAATAGTATGATTTTAATAAGTGCATTATAGTGGAACGAATTTTTAACCTCACCGGCTTAATATATTTTTGAAAACTACTCGTCAAAACCAATTCTTCTGCATCCTTTGTATTTTTCTGTGACGAAACTTTTGACTTTTCCCGAGGGTTTTTGTGAATGAAAACCTCTTACTACATAATTACTTCCCTTTTATACCATGTACGCACTTAAAGATATTTGTGCTCAAAGTTCACCGAAGTCATTCGCCAATATCTCCGCTCCTTTATGTCAGAGGTAAAATATGCTTGCAACAAAATTGCAAATCAGATAGTTATCTTCAAAAAGACCATTACCAGTTTTATCGTAAAAGCCAGTTTTTACGCTTTACGAGACTGATTATGGCTAAACACTGCAAAGTATAGATTTCTTACTATTAGCAAATTTTTTTAACTTTAATTAATATTAGTTTATTAGCAGAATTTTAATGTATGTTTGTTATTTTCTCACTTCGAACACTGTTTTTCTAACAAACACATCGTCTAATAAATGTACATATATGCAGTATAATCGCTTAGCTGCCTATTCGCTTAAGAGATTATGTATGTCAACAGCACAAAATCAATGTTCTGATTCATTTCTTAGCGTTATTGTAAAAAAATTTAATTTTTAGCTGTCTCCCGCCTAAAAGAACATTTGCTTTAACATATCCCAATGGTCGTACAGGGTTAAAATCAAAAAGTAGACTTGAATTGAAACTATTAACCGTATAAATTAATTTTGGCTACCTAAATCGGTCAAATACCCCAATGTGCACTGCTTAAGAAATTTGTTTGCAATGTTGAATAGTGTTGCATATGTCCCAATGGTCGTGCAGGGTTAAAATCAAATAACAGACTTGAATAGAAAATTTTTACCGAATAAATTAATTTTGGCTGCCTAAATCGGTCATATACCCCTACGTGCGGTGCTAAACGAATTTTCGCTTTTTCGCCCCTGTAAATCCCTATACTGAAAGTTTCATCAAAATCGTTTGGGCCGTTTACAAACAAACATATAAACAAATAAACAAACAAATAAATATTGCTCGTTTAAAAGTATAAGAAAGATATAAAAAATTCGATAACTAGGAGCGTGAAATGTATGAGCTGGTCATATTAATTTTTCCCCCTCAAAAATTCTTCTGAAAACAGCTACATTCCACCTGCCACCCTTCTGGGTGTCCGCATACAAACAATCATGTCACTAAAACCATGTCGTACAAATCTATCGGTTATTGAAATTTTCATGCAAGGAAATCAACAGAACGAGACTTAAAAAATCTTAGCTTCCAAAAAAAAAAATGCTGCTTAAAACATGACGAAATTCTTTTTGAATTTCCGTAGCAAAACGAACACAACATTTGTTACTTGTTGTGGTTGTGATCGTAACAACAAAATCTAAAAAACGAAATACTTGTTGTTTTCTTAGAACACAAAACAATAGTTTTCTTTCTCTCTCAATTTTCTGTTCGCTTTGGTACGCATTTCTGTTTGTAGCAAAGATCCAAACCTAAGCAGATAGTGAAACTGTTTGCTTTCGCAGATTTAGCAGATGAAGAGTTTGTTTTTTCGTACAGTTTATTTTCAACCCCTGGTTAAAATGCGTGTGTACCAAGGATCAATTCTTTAGTATTCTTGTCAATGATATTTTTATCGCCTGAAATAACGCAACACTGCATAGCTAGTCTAATTATATTCAGTTGTATACTTTTAATCGCATCAGGCTTTTTAAGGAATTATGTTGCGGAGTAAAAGAAGAAGTGGGCATCAGACAATGATCTATGCCTGAAGGTTTATGAACAATGTAAACGTCTGAATTTTAAGTGTAAATTTGTTTGTTTTTTTAAAAGAAATCAATTTGATAGATACATATCATACTTTGAACACATCTGTAGAACATCAATGAAAAGATAACCCCAAAAAAAAATTTTTTTTGTTATTGTATAAATATTTTTGCATAATAGTCCTTTGAAAATGCTACCTCTTGAATCTAGCCTCAGTGGCGTTGACAGCAGTTTGTTCGCATGAATCAACTGAGGACAAAAAACGAAACAGATTCTCAAAATATATATTATTGGCTATAGCCGGACTATAGTTAGGGATTTTCAAAATATTCTTTTAAACAAAAATGGCGACGTGATTTGAAAAAGTCAACATTTTCACGTGGTTTTCAATAAAAAATTTCTTATAAAAAAAAAATCAAAATCGGCTACGTCAGGCTGAAGAGCAACATTTTTCAAGAAAACTCATTTCGAATCAAATCTATTGGACGAAAACTGGCTATGTTGTGCTGTCAACCAGGTTAAAAAAGTGATTTTGATTAAACGGCGTTTAAAGTTTTGGCGCTTTTTTCGAATAATTAACGTGCGAATTTTCACTTGAAACTTGGGATGCATATTCTTTGGGGTGTAAGCCAGTAATATATGAAAAAAAACAATCGCACGTTCTTTCTATTTCTAGGGATAAATCTGATCACCAGCATATACCACCGATTTTTTTAAGTTATGGCTAATGTTTATTATTTCCTTTTCCTGCTTTTTCAAATTTTTATAATTGGTTTTTTTTATGAGCTATGGCCATAGCAATTAAAACAACATTAAATAAAAACACTATTTTTAAGTTTAAGCATATTTTTTTTTTTTATTGTCCGATATTTCGACCTGCTTTGCCGGCCATCTGAATACATCAAGTATTGAACTACAAAACAGACACTGATAATTCCGCACACATTTACAAGCACCTAACAAAATGCAAAATAAAAAGCAGTTGACGATAGACTGGCAACGCGTTAAGGACCAATTTTTCAGTGCGAGCTTAAACTCTAGTCAAATTAAACTGAGGTTAACTCACCAAAATTAGACGTTAAAGCTCGATTTAGGCAAAAAAGAAACACATTATATGATATATTAATAACTAACTAAAAATATATTAATAACTAACTAACGATTAATATAGTAAAAAGTTTAGATTTTTATATTAACTGTAGGATTTCATGCTCTGATCATGTTAACAATTATGTTGAACTACATTTACTACGCAGCAGTGGCTTACCTAGAAAATTTAGCGCCCGGGGCAAAAAATGATTCACCACCCCCCTCGTTTTATATGATCCTCATACATGCAGACTCCGTAGATCGAGTAATGTTATAATTTTCCAGATAATTTTTTACAACTTTGATACTCTATTTCATTATTCACGCAAATTAGCGTACATATTCATACGTCACGGACTAATCGCTAATACTTATACTTGGTTGGATATATTTGATCGTCGGTCAATACTATAAATAGTTTTTAATGATGCGATATTTTCTCGTTGCCACAACATTGTGATACATTACGGTGCGCAGTGATTCGTCCCATAGACAAAAATCAAAAAAATTTATGGCAGAAATGAGAATGTTTTGGTACCGTTTTAAAGTGTTTTACCTTAAAAAACATAAATTAAAACATAAACTAAAACATATGAACAAAATTTTTTTTAAAGTTAAATATACGCCAGCTACAGGTTTTAAAAGTTTACTGTTTTTTTATGAATTTTAAATATTTATTATGGCATCTTGAAAATAGGGTAAGAGAAAAAATTACCAAAACTACAAATTTTGAAAAAGAAATTAAAAATTTATATTTTTGTAAAGATAATTAAAGAGCGGAACTTAAGTTTTTTACATTGTTAGAATAAAATTAGTTATGAAAATTTTGTGTAACTCCAAAGTTAAGGTTTTTTGATATTTAAAATTTTAAAATTAGCTATATTGTGAAGGCATTTAAAAAAATATTCATAAAATTCAAAAAGATTTTTTTTCACATATCATTAGTTTTGACTTTTTACTATTTTTTTCATCTGATCCAAGGATTGTGTTAAAAAGGGACTTAAAATTAAATGTTCAAAAGCGAAATGATAAATGTATAGAAAATTATATAAATGATTAGGAAGAAAGAAAGCTCATCCGATGAAAGTTGCATTTTTGATTAAAACATTATGTAAAAAATGTATTCTCTTAGTTTTTATTTCTTGGATAAAACTAAAAAAGTACCATTTTATCTCTATCCTGCTTTTATCTTAAGATTATATACATATTTAAATAAACATTTTCAGCTTAAATCATTTTGACTAATGATTTTCAGGATGCATATATGTGCATATATATATATATATATAAATTTCTGAAAACTTTACTTAAGAACTTTTCATGATGCAACAAATTTTATATTAATTTATTTACAGTGTGTGAGAAAAAAACGAGTTGCGTATAAATCGTTAAAACAATAAGTTTTTAAAATTTTTTTTTATTAATAAAAAATTACAACCAAAATATGTTTTCGCTATATATTTAATATTTGGTCCAGTCGCCGTTGTTGTCAATTATAGCTTGACATCTTCTGGGGCAACTTTTGCTGAGTTGTGCAGCATATTCCGCGGGAAATGCTTTCCATATGCGTTGCAACGTGAGAATAAATTGTTTTTTGGTTGAAATATGTTTTCCTCTCAGTTTTTGCTTCATAAGGGACCACACATTTTCGATGGGATTGGCATCGGGGCTTTGAGAAGGCCAATCTAGTGTTTGCACCCCATGCTCTCGTTTCCATGCCGTACAAAGGCGACTTCGATGCTTGGGGTCATTATCCTCCTGCAGTAGCTAATCATTATTTTCTTTTCCATACAATGCTTCAGCAGATTTCAGTAGGCCATATTTGTATAATTTGCACATATACTCCGCGTTTAAATTTTGTGTAAAAGCGATCAATTTCCCAAAACCGTTTTCTGAAAAGCATCCGTACACATGAACCTTCAATGGGTGCTTGACTGTTCGCTGAATCAACCTCTCGCCTTTTTTTGTCCAAGCTTTCTTAAAGCGATTATAAATTACGAAGGAGGACTCGTCAGTAAAGATAACGTTGCTCCAGTCACGATCCAAATGTTGACGTGCCCATGTTAATCTTTTTTCAATGTGTTTTTCAGTTAACAAAGGTTTTGTGTTGGTACTCTTGTTAGAAATGTTTGATTCCAAAAGTCTTTGTCTGATTGTGAATGTAGAAACTTCGACTCCTTTCTGCGATAATTTTTGTTTCGCTGCTCTAAGGCTAAGAGTCGGATTTTTCTCAAATAAATTGCATATAGCCTTATCCACCTTTTTTGAGGTTACTCGTTCTCTGCCTCTGCCCTCAGAGTCGTCAACATTACCAACTTTTTTGTAGCGTTTGATCCACTTGTTAACAAATGATATTGAACATTTCGTGTATTTTGCGGCGGCTTTAGCACTCATTTTTGGGCCTTTTGGGTGGTTAACCAAAAACACAATCTCAAATCGCTTTTTAAATTTCGCACTCATTTCGAATTGTAGTGTTCACAACAGAAGTTTACGTTCGAATGGAAAACTTTTTGTGTTGCGAAATGGGGAATAGGCAATACATAAAAATTTACCGTTAGCCATACATTTTTTTAATACACTTGAAAAAATATGCGAAACACTTATATTTCTCACACACTGTATATGTTATATATAATACATTTTATAACCTTTTTTCCCGATAATCATTAAAATGTCTAATTTGTATGGCAGTACCACTTAGCAGAATAATAAAGTAAAGAGATATTACTAACCATACCTGTTTCAGTTGCTTCCTGTGAAAGATCATTCAGCAAACTTAAATTGATCAAATCTTACTTGAGATCAACTATGAGTCAAACTAGATTATCAAACCTTGCAATTCTTTAAATCGAAAGTGAAACTGCTGCAATGTTAGATTACGAGGCTATAATACGTGAATTTGCAGCAATTAAATCGAGAAAAGTTAACTTTTGAGTTTTTTCATTGTTAAGAAGAAAAAGTTTGAGTTTTCAATATTTCGAGAATATGAAAATAAGATCTAAGTTTTATTTTTTATCAAAAATTCATACTAAATGTCAACGTCATCTTTTTCATAGATGTAAAATTGAGATTGTAATAAAAAAATTTTGTATAAAAGAATTGTTGTGTATCATTACTTCATTTTTAGGAACAGTGGAGCTCGTTTTGTCGCTCCAAAATCGTTGCGCCCGTGGCGACCACACTACCCGCCCCCCTTAGGTACGCCACTGCTACGCAGTTACTGAACTGTTTACTACGCGCTTCAATGCTTACTTAAGTTTCTACTAAATTTATCTCAACTAAGACAAATAAGAAGCTTGCTGTACAATTAATACTTCCAATCATATCTTGTTCAGAACTAATGTATAGCAAATTTAACTTGCACTCCTCGCATTAGATGATTGCAGCAGCTAGTGCTGCAAAGGATTTTTGTAATCAACTTAAGCAGCGCAACTTTAAAGGGAAACATTATTACTAATTTTGAATTTGAACAATTCGTTTAAATTTCCATAATATTCCATAATAGATCAGATGAACAATTATACTCACAATAACTTGAGCAAGTGGTCTTTAAGTTCGGCGCAGATTTTAGAAAAAATAATGACAATAATTTCTAAACGTCATTCAAGTATAAGTCTTAACATTTCTCTTAATTTTTGGCGCCTGTTACACGTTCAATATATATTGATCAATATACAGTATCGTGATATTTATTGTACGTGTAGCATGCAATATTGACGGATCGTGATCCAGATCGCAAAATATTTAAATATTTTGAAATCTAGATCGCGGATCGCAAAACTGTCAATAAATATTGAACGTGTAGCATATTTTTTGTCATCAATACGCGATACAGCAGTAGGCGGTGAAATAAAAATTAGCGGTATTCACGGTATTCACTTGCCTGTGCATTTAAGTACTTGTGCAGTTAGGTTTTCGTGAACACACTTGGCAAAAATTGTATGAATACTGACGTGATAAATATTGAACGTGTAGCATTCAACCGAGATCCATCAATCTATGAATTTGGATCGCGATCCAAGTATCACAATAAATATTGAACGTGTAACAGGCGCCTTTAAATAAAACATGAAACCTCAAATGGGTGTCTTACCTTTCAATACCTGTTTCAACTGGGGCACAGTACACATACACGACAGGCGTTGTTGTACAAAACAAACACCACTGCAAATAAACACTCCCAATCAAGGCATGTAAGCATAAAAGATGTCGTAAATTGTTTATACATTTATATCATGCACAGACAAACACACGCACACATTTATATAACAAAACCTTTGATGTACTTAATTAAATTGAAAGACAAGAATAGAGGTTGATACCGTTTGTCGTATTTTTTGAGTTCGTAGCACTGTAGCACTGAAACTTTGCAAACACTTTAAATTAGGTTTGAACATTTAACTCAATTTTGTAAAACTTTTTTTATTTCTTTCAAAAGGAGCTAACTGAAGCAGACATTTTCTGTCCTTTGTGCATATTAACCCATTAATGACAGCGTATGATATATCATAAGCGATAAAAATATTTTAAAAAATTCCTCAAAAATCCGCAGCCACTGTATATCTTTTGCTTCTAACAGTGTGAAGCCAAAAGTATGCTTTTTCCAAAAAAAGTTGTAAAATTTACATCTAAAGCCTTTTTGTTTACTTTTTCACGCCAGTTCGTGCAGTATTTTTTATTTTATTTTGTTTTAAAAACATCAAGAAAAAATAAAATATAGTAAAAAAGGGCATAAGGTAAAAGTTGAACGCCTACGCTACGAAATGAAAATTTTCCAACTTATAATTTTTTTAAGTTTTTTTATTTCTCTACTTACAAATCTTTCGAATTTTGTTTAAACCTCAGAGTTTTTCGTCTAATAAAACAAATTTATGCTACAAATTTCAAAAGCAAAAGTCAACGTGTTCTGATAGTGAGCATTAATGGGTTAAGCCAAGTTGATATTAAAGATTTTAGTTCGACATACGAATTATTGACGAATTTTTATATCAGTGTGCAGCGAAAGCAATTTTTTTACTTAAAACAATTTTGACTTTGCTTTACTGCGCACATTCCAATAGCAAAGCCACAGCTCAGCCGAAATTTACTTTTTATGTAACTATGCTGTAACTTTGACTGCGCAAATTGAAATAGCTAGTTCAGTCGAAGCACAGTTCATATTTTTGTTTGTTGAAATGTGCTGTTGCTTTGACTGCCGAACAACGACAACAATAGGCCTAATCAAAATAGACGAAACGAGACGATTGCACTTTGCCGAATATTTGCACTCGTTACGTCTGTTTTGACACTTAACCCAAAATGACACGATTTGCTCAACTCGTCTAAAACAGCTAATCAATTGCGAACAGAGTGTTTTTTAATTATTAATTGATAAGCAATTATAACTTTGTTAAACATTAAACAAAAATTTGTGACTGAAAAAAATGTCGCACACTTTGAACAGCTGTTGTTGACGAGTTGAGACGCTAAAAGTTCGGTTCTTACGGAAAAAACGTTTTATCAAACCGTTTCGTTCAGTTTCGATTGGACAGCAACATTCAATTGTATTTAAGCGAACATTTTCTTCTTCACTCGTTACGTAGCGACTCGTCTATTTTGGTTAGGCCTTATGAAATACGAATACGAAACACTGTACAAAACTTTTTTGTGTATCTGGTGCGTTTGTGCGAACTACTACTATTAATACTAAAACTAATAATTTAATAGTAATTAATACTAGTTTTAATACTAGATTTTGTAATTTTACAAAATCTACTGCAAATATCAAATTTATCAAAAATACACAATACAAAGACAGATACACCAAATCGTGAATACCCCTATTGTTAATGCTCTTATTGTGTATTATGTATAAGCTTTTATTTACTTATCTTTTTTTCGCATTTAAAAAGGCTTCGGCTTGCACTGCCAAAGGTTACAGCTACGAAAGTAAAGCAACAGTCGAACTTCGAATTTGTTGCTGTCGCTTTGCTTTCGTGCTGTGGAGATTTTCACAGCACAGCAGCGGTCGATCTGCAGCTTTTTTTCATATTGCTGTCGCTTTGCTCTCGTGCTGCTATTGTTTTCACAGCAAAGCGACAGTACAACTTCGGATTTTTTTGTTATTGCTATGACTTTGCTATTGTGCTTGCAAATTTCCGCAGTCAAGGCACAACCGAAGCAAATGAAACAAGACAGCATTTTCAAACGCTGGTTTATTTTAAGATATATCATTTTACGACTTTTGAAAGATATCTATCCAACTAGCTGCCAAATTGGGCATGTATTTGTGACATTTTAAGTTAAGTTATACTTAAGCTAAGTTTTTTTATACTTAAGAAAACTATCATGCATACTCTTGAACGACGTAAAAAAATTACCGTTATTTCTAAAATCCACGCCGAACTTAAAGAACACTTTCCTAATTCACTGTGAGCATAATTGTCTTTCTGAGCTGCTCATTTACAAAACCATGGATTGATTTATATCTACGTTGACTTTAATGGATAATGTTTATTATTCTCATAAGCATGGCTAGAATTTCAATGACATGTCATATTTTTTCTGCTGCTTCTAAAAGATTTCCTGTTTATTTAGAACGTCCATTTATGTTTCTTAAATTCCAAATATGAAAAGTTTTTATGTATTTTTTTAGTCATTTTTATCTTTTTTATCGGTTTTAGTTTTCAGATAATTTTTACTAGATTTAGTGCATTTTTGGACATTTTTAGCGACTTTTGATTTATTGAATTGTCGTTTTTGGACATTTTTAATTTTTAGAGCATTTTTCGGTTTTTTAAGGTCATTTTAGGTCATTTTAGTGTATCTTTGATATAATTTTTTTTCGTTTTTTTATAATAAAAAATATAAAAATTCAAATTTTTAAACATATTCCTTTAGCAATGGAGTACTTCTATCAAAAACATTTCCTCTCGACAAAGTAGTATTTTTGTTTATAGACTTCGGTGAAAAAAGCTCTGCGAGTGGTAAAACTGACTAAAGGATATATATAAAGATGAAACAAGTGTTATTAAAGACTCAGGATGTGCTACTTTTTATTCACTCTATTGTTATGCTCTATTACTGAAATATAAGGAGGTTAAAATTTTAATACTATGAAATTACAAGAGGAACTTACATCCGATGACATATCGTCTTTTACATATGTTCCTCTCCTCAGTGCAGAAGTAAAAATAAGTTTTTCCGTTTCCAAAAACATTTTGCCAGACAATCGACGTTCCTTAAATTTTAATAACCTAAAAATGTACCTTGTTATATACTGTAACGCTATGTATAAAAATTATATAAAATAAACTTCAAGTTTTTTAATGTTTTATTTTTAAAGTTTTATTTTTTGTTTATTAATTATGTAACTGTTTGCGGTTTTTAGGTAATTTTTGTCAGTTTTTAGGTCATTTTCTGCAGCTTTTTAGATCATCAAAATCCGAGCTGTGCTCATAAGAGCATATACGAGTACGTTGCGGAGATGAGTGTGATCGGGAAGTGCGACCGATTACCCAAATATATCCATTCGACGCCGTTATTAGCAACTTGGCCTCTATCCGTTCACCACGTGAAAGATTTTTTGAGTAAAGATCATTGTTGTCGCCAGCAGAAGGAATAAAACCAAAGCTTTTTCCAAAAGAATACTGTCTTGTTTCCTTCAACTATCATTTAATAATTTTTTATGACTAGTTCGAATGTTAATTCTAAAAGCTTATTAAACATAATAAAAGGAATCAAATGGTCAACAAATGTATGTAACAATCGTTAGCTTTGTAAATTTGGTGAATGGGTTGAAAATTAACTGGAAATTGAGCAGGATTTTTGAAAGGTGAAAATATCTTAAACGATGAGGCTTATTTCTGTCTAAATTGGTTTGTTAATAAGCAATGTTACTGTTTTTAGAATTATTGTAATCCTCAGGTGAATCTCGGAATTAAAAAAAATAAATAAATAAATAAATATACTACCCAATTTCGAGAGTGAAATTATTTCACAACTGAATCGCTTACTTACTTCTAAAAATTTTGAGTTTTAATAAGATTTCCAAATAATTTAATCCATTCAACAAGAAATCTTACTAAAAAATTCTTTATTTTTTCAATAAGATTTAATTCAAAGAATCAATAAGATTTCTCTAAGGAAAATTTTATTTTCGAAAAAAATATCATATCCCCAGTAAAGCAAGGTAAAGGTTTCGGGGTGGTTTGGAATAAGTGGATGAAAACTTAACAGAACACCTTTAAATATTTTGCACCCAGCGCTAAGAAGTTGTGCTTGGATTGAATTTTCAACAAGATAACGATCCCGAATACATGGCAAAGATAGAAAAGCGATGGCTGCTTTTCCACATGTCCAACTTCACTTTAACCCCATCGAGCATTTGTGGGAGAATTTTTAATGAAAAATCAGAAAAAGTCCCATCAGTACCAAGAACGACCTGAAACAGTTTTGGCCGTAATCCTAGTGTAATCTACGACAAGAAGTTTGCAAGCTGTAATAAAAGTAAAATATAAGGAAACAAAATATCTACGTTTGACTCGTAAATTTTGTTTGTGTTACATTATTTAAAAAAAAATTGTGTTGTTTTTTTTTTATAATTGGGATGCAATGAAAGGTAACTTTTAAAAACTTTTAAGTTTTTTACTTTTCAGAATCTAAAAGATCAGATCCTTATTTAAAAAAATTAAAAATTCAACTATTACAATTTTTCCTCTAGCATGCCGTTTCGTTTCATTGTGCAACTTTTGAGCAAAAACAGGTGTGCCAACCTTTGTCTCTATAGTAAGCCAACCAACCAGGGTTGCCATAGCCATACATTTTTTTTACCAAAAATCCAAAAAAAAACACGTCTACAACAAAAGTTTATCAAATCTGATCAATCAAAAACTTAATTATTTAAAACAAGTTTTAAAGTATCCAACGAACATATAATTTATAATAAATATATTTTAAACATAAATATTCTATGGTTGCATGAGATCAATAGGGGCTTTCGCATGGTCCAACATATTGGACCAACATGGCAGAGAGCAAAAAAGGATAGCAATGAGGGGACTGCCGACCGAAGCGAAAACCTATATATAAAATATTAGTATTCCCTGGATGACGTTTTCCTGCCACGGATCGCCTTACTGCTTTATAAGAATTTTCATGATAATAGGTGGTTTCGGACTATCCTACATGTATGACGGATTTGACAGGCCGGACGGACAAGTAGGATGTGCGAAAGCTCATACTGCAGCCCGTCCTACATGTAGGATGAAAATCAAAAAGTTCTAAAAATTCCGCTATGAACTTGTTCTTCTCTGTGCGTCCTTGTTTGTAGATTTCCTTGGTAATTGTTGTTGGCGCAGTTAGCTGGAATTTTTTAGAAGACACTGTGAATTCTAATTGTGTAGCTACAGTCGGCATATGAAATTAAAATTATTTTTGTTAAGAGCTTATAGCAATTTATAAAGTTTTCTATATATTACTGAAATTATTTCTTTAAAGCAAAAGTGTTACCATATCAAAAATACATATAGTTAAAGCAATTTATTTAAATTATTTTATTATTGAATTAATATAAAAAATTAAAGCTTATTTATATCTATCTATATCATTACACCTTCACAACATACATGTACACCATATCTATATTGCGTTGTGTATTATACATAGAATATTCTAAAACTAAGAAATATCGATAGCATATAAATTATATTTAATTCATGTAAGAAATTTATGCTTAACAGTTTAAAAAATAGAATGCTTAGGATAAGCTGACTTTAGTTTTCCAATTACTACGGAAAATATTAATTTATTTTGCAATAAACCTGCACTTTTCTATACGAAATTCTATTGCTCCTCGCGTTTTGCTTGTCGTTGGTTTGCGTTTTAAATTTACAACACTAGGCGGTTAAACTGTCTACGTACATTTATTATATTAAATTATATATAATTAATATATTATATCTATTTCTTAATTATTCTTATTTTAATACAGAACACAATCTATATATCTAGTGTGCATGTTTATTGTGTTATTATATAAAAAGAAATATATAAGATTTCAATTTTTAAATTAATTCAATAATGAAATAATTTAAATAAATGATATGAAATATATGTATATACTTTTGATATGGTAGTACATTTAGTTAAAAGAATTAGTTTCAGGCATTTATACAAAATTTCAAAAATTGATTTAAACTCTTATCTAAAATAAATCAGTTGTCATATGCCGACTGTAGTCACAAAAAAAGTAAAAAAAAATTCCAGCTAACTGTACAACAACTGGGCTGCTGGTGATGGCACTTGGAGGATGTTGGCTAGCAACAAAGTTTGCACTGCACTTGCTGGTGGTGGCACTTGGAGGACGTTCACCAGCAAAGAAAGCCAATTTAACTTTGCTGCACTTGCTGATGCACCGGGAGATTGTTGGCCCACACCCACGCACACACAAACTCAAGCACTTTCGTTATTTTTTTTATTATTTTTTTATTTTTTAATTTTTTTTAATTTACAATATTACAAGTTTACGAAATAAGTTGCAAGTACAAGCACTCGAATTAAATATGTCGCAAATTGAATAAAATGCAAATTAAATAAGATATTTGCGCTAAAACACGACCGAAATGTGAAACGTCAAAATTTCATCGTCCATTTGACACAGCAAAAGAGACAAATTTATTTCAACACACACAAATTTTATTCAACCTGATATTTTCTATCCCACCACGACTGAAAAGTTTTGTTTTGACACACACCCGTTATGAAAAAATTTATTAAAAAAACAGTTAGTTGAAAACTCTGAAAATAAAATGCCGCAGTGGTGAAATAAAAAGCCACTGCCAAATACAACAAGTGTGAAAATTGTAAAACTTTGTTTGACGATATGTAATAAACTAAGAACATGCATGTAATTACTTGAATGTTCAACATATGTATTCCTTTATCACAACTTAAAGATTAAAATGTTAAAACACTCAATCCATACATTATTTTTCTTGTTTGCAAACGTAGTTTCAGCAGAAAAAATCAGAAAAAGAAGAAGATCGTTTCATTTTTAAATCTTACCATGAAGAGCGGGGTTGTTTGAGTAATTTTTTAAAAATGTTGACAAATACAACAACTGAAGAAATTGCCGAACTTTTAAAGCATATATAGACCAATATAAAGCGAATTAATAATAAGTTTTGGTTGCCAACATCTTATTGCAACCTAACTTAAGTATTTATATACTAACAAACAGATTATATGCATTAATTTCAGGAGTTGCCAAGTGATTTTTTTGTGAGCTTGCGGCCGATTAAGAACAAGAGTAATCATTGTTGATTTTTTTTATCCACAAATACATGCAAACATTTTTTGAGGTTACGTTTTCTAAGTTTCCTATCTTGTTATCTTTGCTGTCTGTATTGATGACGAGAGTTCCTCGGAAAAAGACGATGACGCAAACCAAAGATTTACCCTCTACCAAAATCGTTCAACGCGCCTAAAGAAGTTTTCACTTAAAAAAAATATAAGAGAAAAAATAAGTGGAAAACGTTTCAAACAATGAATTATGGTTATAATTAATTGAAATTTCTCTGAAATATGCAAAATTACTGTTCAATTGTAATAGCATCTAAGAATTGTTTAGCTACTAGGCAGATGTGTTCTGCTGGAAAGTTTTCAATTGATGATGTTGTTTCACAAGTTGGATCATTCGAACGCTCAATCAAATTGTCCCGTTACTTTCATATCCAACTTATCGTACAACATGTCGTCCAATATGTTTGACCATGCAAAACTCCCTAATATTGTATCAATTTTTTCATACAAAAAATAACATAAATCATTAGAATAACTTAGTTACATAAATAAAAATAAATAGTTAATAATTCTTTGATGCCTTAAGATTTAAATTTCAATTTTAAAGCTAGGAAAAAGTGGATCGCTAAATTAATAGGGACATCCTTTAAAATGTGAGTTAATCGTTATATTAATTAATCAATAAATTACAAAAAAGTTTATTGTGTTTTTAAAACAATAAAAATCCAAAACTGTATTCTTTACTAGCTTTTATATGGCTTGGCTTTTATTAGCAAAAGTTGTTCCTGTTTAACAAAAATTTTTTATTTCTTCTGTCGTAAAAAAAAGTATAGCAGTGAGGGGACTGCCGACCGAAGCGAAAACCTATACATAAATTACAAATATTCCCTGAAAGACTTTGTCCTGCCACTGACCGACTAACTGCTATATAAGAATTTTCATGCTAATCGAAAAAAAATTTAGTATTTTCACCCCTCAGCCTTTGATTATTTCTTTTAAAATATTTATTATTCAGATAGAATTTTTATTTTATAATTACACCAAATTATATTATAACATTTAAATTTAATATTTTTGACATAAAAATAAAATACAGGGAGCACTATGGAATGAAAAATAATCCCCAAAAAGGATATTTAATTTTTTCCTTTCAATGTATATGTAGAGTTGTAGCTAAAAAAATACATTTTCTTTTTTTTTATATATGATATTTTGTTTGATGGGTCTTGAAGTCCCTTTTAATGCCTGCATTTGAGATCTTGCTACAAAGAAAACAGAAAACATAGCAAGCAAAGTGCAGTTTATTTTCTGCCCCCTATTCGATTCATCCGTACATCCGGTTCGTCATTAATGCACATTATTTTCGTCTTTTATCATTTCATTATGTTTTAAATTATGGGTTTTAATATAAAAAACAAAGTAAAATATAAACAAATATATAAATTAAACTTATTGAAATAATTAATACACACTTAAAATACGTTTACATAGAATTTGTATTTACATGAATTTCATTGAATTTCATTTACATTATTTTCACTGTTTGCGTCATTAATCATTGCCTTAAATTTTTAAAAAAGATACTATAGCCTTATGGTAGCTAAAATAAGAACCAAAAAATTTTTGGACCATGCAATCCCTTATTTTCTCACGAGCTGCGACCATTGAATTTCAAACCAAAGGAAAACAATATAAAGTGCGTGTGTCATACACATTGACAGCTTTCAGCGAAGTCAATAGTTGGCAACTATTTTTTTAAAATTTAAGTGAGAAACCTTTGCAATGAAAATGATCCATTCACAACAGGTGACTCCTCTGAATGCTGCCAATGTGTGTAACACACGTTCCCTATTTTGTTTTCTTTTGTTTGCCATTCGATGGTCGAAACACGAAATATCACTCCTACCTATTACTTGTTATACCATGGTCCCAGTCAGAGAATATGCTGGCGACATTTATAAAGCTACTAATGTTTTTTATGTTGGTCATGAAACGCAAATATACTCTCTTGGATCTTGGCTACCAGGTGCTCAGCAAACGCAACAAGCAATCATCAATAAGTTTATCTGCGGACAAATCGGTCTGTCATAAAATAATCTTGAACGATATTTACTGTTCTTCTTTGAATGTATATGTAGATCTGTAGTTGAACTAAAATACATTTACAACAACATTTACAATGCAAATCTACTACAACGAGGAACAGAGAAGAGCAGTATCACATCGGTTGCGCTACGTTAGAGGGGATGAACCGAATTGGCGGCGGAAAATAAACATCACTTTGCTTGCTATGTTGTTTTTTTTGCCTGGTAGCAAGATCTCAAGTGGAGGCATTAAAAGAAACTTCACGACTTCACAACTGATGTGTGAACACTCATCAAATCGCCATCAAATCCATACAAATTTTGTTGGTCAAATCATTTGTCAAATCATTTGATGATCGATTTGATGAGCGATTTGAAATATGAACAGCCCTCTTGATGACGAGAGTTACTCACAAAATGACGATGACGATGACGCAAACCAAAGACTTACCCTCTACTAAAATCGTTCAACGCGCCTTAAGAAGTTTTCACTTCAATAAAGAAGTTTTCACTTCAAAAACCTGTTGCTCATGAAAAAATTTATTAATAAAACAATTACAGTTGAGAACTCTGAAAATTATTTAGTCATTTTTTGATTAATTAATATAACGATAAGTTCCGTTTAAAAGGTTGTCCCTTTTAATTTGGCCACCCGCTGTATTCAAATGGCTAAGTGCACAGTGAGATATGCAATTTTTTAATTTCAAGAAACGCTTTTTTATGTTTTTATATAAAATGTATTGACATTTAAAAGCTATTAAAATTTTTTAAAAAATATTTTTTTTTAGTTAGTTAGTTTGTGATCTATTAAAATATTACATGATTTTGCGAGCTTTAGATTAAGAAAGCTTTTTTTAAGAAGGCAACAACAACAACTCTGTATAGAGTCAAATCGAAATTCGGAAATGAATATTGAAATAAATAAGAAGCAACTAGAACAAGATGGTAACCTCGGTAGAGTTGATAGCGGTGATCTATAAATAGCCTACTGCTTTAAATGTCGTTTGATTAAGTAGCTAATTTGAACGTTCAATTTGTTCAATATAGATCCGAGAAATGGGTTCCAAAATGTGTGGAATCATATACGACTTTAACAGTGAGTTGATCTCAGCTTAATCACTCAAATACTACTGAAGAGGAAATGTAGCGATTTCCGAAAGCTTAGCTGTCTGGTCAGCTAAGTGATTGGCTTTATACAGAGTTGTTGTTGCTGTTGCTGTTGCTGTTGCTGTTGCTGTTGTTGCTGTTGTTGCCTTCTTTAAAAAAAAAATTGATCTAAAGCTCGCAATTAAATTCATGTAAATTTTTTTTTGTTTCATCACTGCAAAAATTTACCAAAATGGAATTAAATTTCACGTTTTCACATCGAAAAAAAAACTTACCAGTTTTGGTAAAATTTTCACATTTTGACAACGCTGCAATCAACAGACTTTTAAGATTTAGAAAATTTTTAAATATTTTGTTAATTTTTTTTATTTATTTAATTATTTATTTATAGTAAGGGTAAGAACGTAGTTCTTTTAAAGTACAAGTTTGGAATGGAAACTTAAATTTCGCAAGCAAACCATTGCAATACTTATTTTAAAGTTGATCTAGTATTAAAGTTTTAAAGTTAAAGTTAATTTCAATTTCATTTTATTGGGCTGAATACGTTAGCATATAAGAATAAAATTTCTCTTGCATGTTACACATAAATTAACTAAACAATTAAATTATCAACAGGAATTACAACATTAAAATAAATACTAAGTAGAAAAGAGAAATTTAAATAAAATATATAATAGATGTAAGTGAAACAAAATAATAAGAAGAAAAGTGTAGATTTAAAGAAAAATAGCTAGGAAATGCCGAAATTTCGGCAAGTCCAAACATTATTATTTCCCATAAAGCTCTTACATGGATCGGTAAAGTATACCACATACGAGTGACATTAATAAAAAACCATTTTGTGGAGTTGAGGTAAATAAAAGTTGGTGGGGTCAGCATGCAACTTCTCGTTGAGTGACAAAATTGATTTTTTTTTCTACGAATAAGGAGGAATTTGAAACATTATTACTTTATGCAGAAGGATATAATTTCTAGCATTGAGATAGTTAATAATAATATTTGTGACTCAAATTTATCGCGGTTATCTGTGAACAACCATAAGCTACCATGGTACTCTAAAGGGTTAAAAAAGCTAAAAAAATTACGAAATAAATTTCTAAAGCTTTTTAAATCTACAAATCTTGAGGAACATAAATTTAAATACATGCATTTTATGAGGGAATTTAATTTTTTAAACAAATATTGCTCTAAGCAGTATATTTCGCGTGTTGAGTATAATAAAAAGTCAAATTCCAAATCTTTTTGGAATTTTATACAAGCAAAAAAGGGTGGTTCCAATATTCCCACATCTATGTCGTACAATGACTTGAGATCGTCTTAGCTTACAGACACTGTTAACCTCTTTGCTAACTTTTTTAGATCGAATTACAATGATAGCACTTTAAGTTGTGATGAGATGTTTTTGGCTCATAGTGTTGACACCTTTGCTGACATTGGTTGTCTTGCAATTTCTCAACATGAAGTATGTAATGCTTTGTTTATTTATGCTGTATGTAATGCTTTAAACTGCTCCATCAAACCTGACATTGATGGCATTTCAACCATTTTGCTAAAAAATTGTGCCCAAGCCCTGTCCGTCCCACTTTGTTATATTTTTAATAAATCTTTGTCCACGGGTTCTTTTATTGACTGTTGGCAATAGCTTTAATTAACCCAGTTTTTAAAAGTAGTTTAAAATCGGATTTTTCTAATTATAGGCCCATTTCTAAGCTTTCAAATGTTTCTAAGCTTTTTGTAATAATTAAAGCTAAATTATTTTTTATTGTTAAACGTCATATCTATCCCCAACAACATGGCTTTGCTGCTGGCCGATCCTTTGTAACTAATCTGGCTCTTTTTTCTGAGTTCTGTATTTCGTCGATTGCTTTGGGTAACAAAGTTGATGTTATTTACACTGACTTCTCGAAAGCCTTCGACAAGGTTCCACATAATTTATTACTTGCCAAGTTGACTAAAATTGGTTTCCATTCCTTTTTTTTTTAATGGATTGAGTCTTACTTGTCCTCTCGGTTCTCTTATGTCTTTATAAATAATGTGAGGTCGTTCAAATTTATTGCTACCTCCAGAGATCCACAAGGTAGTATCCTTGGGCTATTATTTTTTATATTGTGCATAAATGGCATCAGTAAATATTTCGTTCATTCAAAATTTTTATTATATGCTGATGACCTAAAAAATTTAGAGAAGTTTCCTGTTTGGCTGATATTTCAGCCCTGCAAGCCGACCTTAATAACGTTGTCAATTGGTGCTCTATCAATGGATTACCATTAAATATAAAAAAATGCTTTCATATGTCCTTCTTTAAGGCTGTAGACGTTTTACATTCTAATTATATTGTTAGTGTATCCCCCCTGCAGTCTCTTGAAACCATTTGTGATCTAGGTGTTATTTTTGATTCGAAGCTAACTTTCAATGACCATTTAAGTTTTATAATTCCAAAAGCTTACTCCTTGCTCGCGTTTATTCGCAGAAATAGTTTACTTTCAATGACCATCTAAGTTTTATAATTCAAAAGGCTTACTCCTTGCTCGCGTTTATTCGCAGAAATAGTTTCGGGTTTCGAGACCCACATACTTTTAAGTGTCTGTATAATTCTTTTGTTAGATCGAGGCTTGAATATGCGGGAATAATTTAGAATCTTTTTTTGCTTGTCATTCATTTCGCGTAAACCCTCATACAATGCAAGATGCTTGCTCTTAGGTCTTAAAACTTTAGAAACAAGAATGAAGGTTAGTTCTCTGACCTTCATATTTGATATCATATCTGGTCATATTGATTGTCCGTCTCTTCTGGAAATCATTGTGTTTAATGTCCCTCTAGGCAGTTACGGCGTTTTAAATTATTTTTTATAAAACATCATAGAACTATATGCTAAAAATGAGCCAATAACCAGAACTTTATCTCTATTTAATGAATT
This sequence comes from Dichetophora obliterata, assembly GCA_963920525.1. NCBI lineage: Eukaryota > Metazoa > Arthropoda > Insecta > Diptera > Sciomyzidae > Dichetophora > Dichetophora obliterata. Next base: position 166,712,221 of record OY986435.1, read on the forward strand.
ATCTATAAATTCTAGTTTTTTCTGCTTCCAAGGAGACATTTAAGTATAATGTTAATAACTTATTTTTAATTTAAATTTTCATCCTAAGGTAATTTTTATAAAAGCGTAAGGAATAATTGTCCAAAGACTGAATAAAGAAACTAAAAAAAAAATATTATTTCCAAGAATACAATTTTTAAATTGAGATATGATTAAATTTTCACAGCCGAGATATTATTAGATACGGAAACTCTATGCAAAAAGTGAGTAGTGTCAAAGCGCCACTTTGGGTTAAGTAACCTCAATCCACTCACTTGTTTGTTTACACTAGAGCTTAACAAACGTGTTTTTTTCTATTTTTGGTATTTATTCCATCCCACCCACAGAATTTATTGAAAAACATTGTTTTTGCAATTAATGCCAACTGAATGGTAAGCTAAAATACACTAGTTAGACGCGTGTTGCTCGTTTGTTGGAGTTGATTCACATGATCTTATTTTTTTTTTTGTCCAAGTGCTGAGATAAGACAGCGCATTTTCTTCAAAGCAAATTGGCGTGGCTTGTTCTTGCATTTCAATTCAACAATGATAACTTCAACATGATTAATTTTTCTGATTCAGTAGACGTCTTAAAACGGAAAATTATATCACATTTAAATAATTAAATCAATTTAACTTCATCCTATTATACCTAACGCAGTTTTATAATAATGTTATATTGGTAATTGAGATTGTTCTGTTTCTCCTTCTTGTCTCGATATTATATTTTATAAAGTAAGCACCATCAAATATGAATCGTTTTTAAAACTTTCTTTTTAATTATTCAACATTTTAATTTTAAATCGAATTGGGATTTACGTGCTCACGTGGTTTCCTGTTTTGAAATTAGACTGAACTCACACTATCACCTGGATTGGTGTGCCAGAGTATATCTCTTTTCCACACAAGTTTATGCCTGCGTTGGCCCAAATGCATATCCAACTAATTGGGATTTTGATTTGGCGGATATGAGATTTATCTAATTTTCACGTAGGTCCTTGGGTTGGACAATGGCCGCAAACCAGTTAAAATGAGTTTAATGTTTTGGATTGTTTTTGAAATCAGGATTGTTTTTCGGGTACCTAAAATGAATAATCACTATAATTTAATTCGATGTTGCTTATTTATATAGAACTAGCTGAACCCGGTGTGCTTCGCTACCCCCCTCACGCTGTTGCACTTGTTCCGCTTGTCCCATGAAATAAATTTGTAAAAACTTAGGATCTTCATCTGGAATTGGCAATATTGAAGCCATTCGGTGATAAATTTGGCCTTGAACTCTAAATGTTGGCATGAAGTTGTCTCGAACCACTTTAGTCGCACCAAACGATGTCATTTGAAAACACGAATTGTATTTCTGTATGTTGCTTAAGAAATGTTGGGAATCCGCTGTTGTTCCTATGAAGTGGAATATTATTATTTTGAATAGTAATCATTTTATTTTTCCTCTTCATCCTTTTTTGATGCCTTTGGGGCAAATTATTTATTTGTTCTTACCTGAAACTAACGATAGTAGTGGTTCTGGTGGTGGTAGCAGTTCGGGTAAAGCAATTTTACCATTTGCGCAGCACATTCCAGGTGCTTCATTTTTATATTTCTAGGCATTGTAGTATTGGTAAACTTTATTACTTGGTGTAATGGTAACTAACTCATCTTCACTGCAATCAATTTCTGATGTGTAGTGGAATGCAATCAGCTGATATGATTCTCTCTGTGCTCTTCGTCTAGTGCTCTTCGACTACGATCTTGTAGACGGTGTGCCTCACGTTGCTCTGGTGTCTCGACAGCTCTTGATAAAGAGGATAGCGATCGGTCACTTCGCATGCGTGTTTGACGTTGAGTAGAAGTCTCGGAAGCCCTTGATGTCAAGGCTCGAGAGCGGTCGCTTCGTAACCGTGTTTCACGCTCAACAGATGTCTCCGAAGCCCTTGATGTTGAGGTTCGAGATCGCTGAATCTCTAAGCGTGTTTTGCGCTGAACAGCAGTCTCAAAAGCCCATGATGTTGAGTCAAGAATTTATTATTTCGTAAGAATATCCTATTGTGAAAATTTAATGACGATCGGTCCAGTAGTTAAAACTATAAAACTGTTTTTAATTTTCCCAAAAAGGGGCGTGGTCCAACCCACTTTTCTCCTGGTACGTATTCCTAACTATGCCAATACCATATGTACCAAATATCATCGACGTAGGTCAAGAAATACCCAAAATATGGCGATTTAAATAAGCACGCCCCTTTGTCCAATGAATACTTTAAAAAGCCTTCTATTCTTTTCAGAGTCACAGTAACATGCTGTGAAAATTTCAGGAAGATCGGTCCAAGGGTTTGGCCTCCTATAAAGCACAAACAAACAGACAGACAGACATTCATTTTTACATATATAGATTGAAAGCAGATTAAGTAAAATGGGGGCGAAAAAGGGCGATTTGGTAATAAAAAAATCTATGGCTACCTTACCTGCAGATAAAAAGTATATAAAACTTTAGGTAAATACATATTACAAAAAAAGTATTTTGTATAGCAAACATTGTTAGTGGTATAAGTAAGTATCTGAATTAAAAAAAGGGAGCGGTGAAGTGGGCGTGGTTCATAGTAATATGGCGACGTTAACAGTATTAAGAGCAATATACTACCAAATAAAAAATAATCCGTAGGAAGGAACAAATTTGTACAGAGAAGAAAAACTTAAAAACTTAAATTTGGCGTGATAAGGGGCGTTAAAGGGGGCGTGGCATAAGAAATGTTTATTTCTACCTCGCCTGGAGTATAATGTGTATACAATTTGAAGTAAATCTGTTAAAAACTATATGGGAGCAATTACATAATTTTAAAAAAGTGGGCGTAAAAGTGGGCGTGGTCGAAAAAAGTACCCTATTAATCATGCCAGAGTCCCAGTTAAATGCTGTGAAAATTTCAGGAAGATCGGTCCAGAGGTTTGGTCTCCTATAAGGTACAAACAAACAAATAAACAAACACACTTTCAATTTTATATATATAGATTAAATATACTTAAATACGCGTTTGTTATATATTAAATTTTTAAATTCGCTGAAAAGCCAATTAATGTGCTTAGTGAAAAATCCTAATTGCCTATGTGTAGGTGCATTCTGTCTGTCCCGGTCTGATTCGGGCAGGTTCTAGAGTGTAAATCGTGCATGCGTATAGGTCGGGTATATGTATCTTTGGAAGATTCATACTTCCGGGCGAATCCAAAAAAAAACAAATTCCAAAGTTGTCTAGTGTTCTTTAAGTTATCAAGCCATTTCCATGAGCAGCATCTCGCACAAGCACGGGAAAGGGTCAAAAATCAGCCAAATGTTAACAAAGCGATCGAATTTAAAGCTAGAAGAAACTATTCAAATAATGCCATCTTTACTCATACATATAATGCAAACAGCATCTGTTCATACATATTATTTGGTATATTTTACTTGATTATCAGTTAAGTGCACTGAAAATTTCGGTGCGCCGAATTAACACAAGTTTTTGGTGCGCGGAAAACCCCTCATAGCTTGTAAGTGGTATTCCTCACATTGTTAAGTATTTTTGAATCGAAAGTTGCTTAACCCATTAACCGCTGACATGTGATTTCGTCGGCCGATTTCGAATATATTTTTCAGGAATTGCTTATTTTGCTCCTTAGATCACAAATTCTGAGTTTAGAAAAAACCAAAATTCTTGTATTCCAGAAAAAAACGTTCGACATGACTTTTTAAAATAACTAAATTTAATATATATCTTTAAAAAATTAATAAATAATGTTTATCATTCACTGAAATAAGCTTCAGAATTAATTTTAAAGTAGAAATCAGCAAAATTGAACCATTAGCTTATGAGCTACAAGCTCACAAAAACCTTAGACTCGATTTTCTGGAAACAAAACAGTTAACTTTTACTTGAACAAAGACTTAACAAAATGTATTGGAGCGGTTTTCGTATCAGTTATATTTAAAGCATCACCATTTAAAAAAATATCTCAGTATTTAAAAGGTGGAAAGATCACTTGAAGTGGAGTTTTTATTTGTTGAACTTTAATTTGATCTTTTAGCTTTACATTTCAGTCATACTTTGCTAAATAACAGCTTTCCTTAAGTTTAGTAAACTATTCAAAAAAATGTCTAAAGAAGTGATTTTTTCAGTAACTCCAAAGGTACCTCCCTACCTTAAGAAATTCGAAAGTTTCAAGACAGCTAGAAAGTCAATAAGTTAAACTTTTTCTCCCCCAAATTTCAAGTCAATGCGTTGATTTTTGAGATTTTTTTAATATAAGCGTTGCTTTAAAGCAACGTCGGCGTTTAATGGGTTAATCATAGTAGCTTTCATTTCAATGACAACACGATGCGATATATGGTCAAAGTCATGAAACTAGACCGACAGAAAAAAGTTATCCGAATTATCCCGTTCTCCGTTACATATCGTGTAACCTGGGGCCGAATTACAGCATCCGTGATCGAGCAAATTACGAAGGGCACGACGAGACAAGTGCCTATCAATCTTGTACAATTTTGCTCGATCACGGATGCTGTAATTCGGCCGCTGGTTGTTGGTCTATATTGAGATAGAGAGTCGAAATGGCTGTAAACACATTCTGCATAATTAGTTATAGGTGGTAAAAGTTAATGAACAAGTTTACGTTTCATTTCAACTGGAGTAAATTATGTTGAAACTCTTAGATTACGCAGAACATAGTATACTTTTCGAACCACGTTGTGGATTTGGTCACTGCAGGTAAGTGAAGAATTAACGTGAAAAATAAGATTTTAAATTTTTCTAACTAGACTTAGCTTTTGGTCTTTGAAAATAAGGTCCAGTATATCATCAAATAAAAAATTAGGTCTGTTCCCGTACTCGATTCAAGTAACTTGAAGTTTCTTGAAAGCGTTATTTTACAAATTTTTTGAAGCTCGAGAGAGAAGAATAACATGCAAAATGTTACTCTATATTCTATTACAATTACTTGAAGTTAGTACGGGAACAGACTTATTATCTCTACTGATGGCTAACACCTATGACTTTGACGCATTAAGTTGAAGGCCATTAATAAGAGCCCATTGCATACCAGGCATTCGATGAGACCAGCTCAACGGGAGAGATATATCCAAATATAATCAGCAAAAGCATGCTTGGATGAACGCATATTCTAAAATATCATTTGTAAAAATGCAAAATAAAAGAAAACCGATCCTTGAGAAACCCCCACTGCAAACAGACGAAAGACTCGAACCATTTTACCCGACCTTAACTTTCTGTACTCCACAAAAAAGATAGTTACTTAGGAGGTACACAACGCTGTCACAAAAGTCATACATATATTTGCATAGCAAAGGGTGGTTAACTGTATCAAGCAATTTTGAAAAATCAAGTAAACAAAGCAGAGTTACTTATTCATTTTCATACCGTCCTCATATCATCTTATATCGTTCACAATTTACAGTAGAACAACTATATCTAGCGCGGAAGCCTGACAGCTGTAGAGAAAACATTTTATTTTGCGATAGGTATTTTGATATTTGATAACATATTAGAGATTCTCAAATTTAAGATAATGACGATAAAATGCTAATTGGCCAAAAATCATAAGATTAATTCGATACTGAAAACAGGAAGAAGAATTTCAGTTTTGTTTTTGGAAAAACTGAGAGCTTGGATAGCAGAATTTCGTCACGCAGTGATTAATAATATGTGTCTGTGGGCTGAAGAACAAATTTTAAAATTTATTTTAAGAATTTAATATGAATTTCATCTGATCCGCTTGCATTTATTTAATACTAGCAACCCTCCGTGGCTTTGCTCGCGATACGAAAAAAGTTTGTTTTTGTTTTAGCAGAGAGTAACGCAAATAAAAGCTTTAAATGTTTTTGAAAAATTTCAGATATTGTTGCGATTCCATTCTCATTAAAATAATAATGAAATGCAAGAAGCAACAATCAAAACTATATAAAACACGACACAAGTTATATGTAAAAAGAATATCCGATCCTAGATTAATCAATATATTTGTGTCGATAAGCAATAATCGCTTAAGTCGACTTAAGGCAGAATTGAGTTATTAACGTAGCTGTGTTTCACACATAAAGAACTATAAACAAACACAATAAGGAGCTTCTAGCATGATTTAGCCAAAGTTGTGACACAAAAACAAAACAACCTTTCATAGAACTCATATGGCATTAAAATAATTTGTTAACCAAAAACTTAAAACCTTGGCGCGCTTGACTGCCTTGTAAAGGTTCGCATTGGATACTTTTTCGATATTTGTCTCGGTCCTAATATTCTGACTTTCTATTCTTTAGATAACCCACAGTTAAAAATATTGTGAAAAAGATTTTAATAAACATGAATTGGTTAATGTAGGACCATACAACGAACATCTATCAAAACTTAAATGTAAATCCAACTCACACCTAAGTGACTCGTGGCGCATAAATCCTTGGGTTTACAACTATCGAAAAAAAGTTTAACGTCTAGAAAATGTTCGCGTTAACTTGGGTTCAAAAACTTTCAACATTTTTCCAGAACTAAAATATAGAACTAAAATGTTCTCTTTTTTTTGCACGTGTCTTTCATCAAATCTGCATTTCAATTGTTTTTTATTTCAAAAAAAGAAGCTCTATAAAAAATGATTTTTGAGTAATCGCAGGATTATTCTGTATAAGTTTGGTCTCTCTTATAAAAAAAAAAATAAAATGAAGATAAAATTAACAATATATTGTATTATATGTATTGTGAGAATTTGTAATGATTTTAATAAACTTGAATTGGCTAAGAAAGACCACAACTCGGGCCTATAATTAATGTAAAAAACAACGAATATCACAACATTAATGTAGATCCAACTCAAACCTAAGTAACTCGTAGCCTTTAAATCTCTATAACAAAGATAGTTGTTCAGGAGCTGTCACAAGTCATACATATATTTGCATAGCAAAGGGTGGTTAACTGTATTAAGCGATTTTGAAAAATCTAGTAAACAACGCATAGTTACTGATCCATTTTCATACGTCCTCATATCATCTTATATTGTCCAAAATCTTAAGCGTTACAGTAGAACAACTATATCTAGCGCGGAAGCCTGACTGCTGTGGAGATAACAGTTTATTTTGCGATAGGTAGTTTTATATTTGATAAGACATAAGATATTCACAAATTTAAGATAATGACTATAAAATGTTAATAGCCAAAAATTATTAGACTAATTCGATACTGAGAACAGGAAGAAGAATTGCAGCTTTCATTTTAGAAAAACTGAGAGCTTGAAAAGCAGAATTTCGTGACGCAGTGATTAATTATATGTGTTTGTGGACTGAGAACAAATTTTAAAATTTACTTTAAGAATATTAAATGAATTTCATCTGATCCGTTTGCATTTATTTAATATTTTTAACACATTTTCCTACATCGATTTTATTTACTGCAGAAAACTCTAATGTTTGCTCGACTAGTTGTGTGAGTAGAAAAATATTAAGAAGCACAAAAGTCATATTCATGCGTAAAAATAAAGTAACCAATTTTGCAAGAAAAAGTGCTATACGAGCAAGGTTGCCAGTCATAATTCGGAGCAATTCCCATGAAAATTACCTTTTTCCCACCAATCATTTAAAATTACCACGAAAATACCACTCGTTTGAAAAATACTACCAAAAATCCTATAAGCATTAAAAAATACCACAATAAATCCCATATGCATAAAATTTAAAAAAAAAAATAGAAATACCACAAAGAAAAATTAATGGTATTCAATGAACAGCAAATTTGTGATGTTAATAGCGTAAGAGCGATACATTAACTGAAGCGTATTTTGTAACAACAAAAACGTAAGGGATTTTGCATACGCAGCTTACGACTGTGATTTAATTTTAAATGATAATTGAAAACCAATTGATTCGATAAGTAGGCTTGCACATATATTTTAATATTGTTTTGGTAGCAATTATATTTTTCTTTTTTTTTGGCATTTTAACATAATTTTTGTAAGCCTTACGCTTGCAAAGAAAATCAAAAATTCAGGATAGTATTGTCATATGTCAAAAAATGTCTACTTAGTTTTCATGAAGGCAACTTGTTCTTCAAACAAATATGCAATTTAATGGTTTTTATTAAGGGTTTGTTTGAGAAAATGTACAGCGTAAACTTATAGCTTATGTACGTTTCATCGAATACGATTATTAAATTTTTGCTTAGTAAAAGTAAAAATAAATTTTTAAGAAGAAAATTCCCGAATTCCCATGCAATTAAAAAATACCATGCTGAATTCCGACGACAACTAAAAAATACCACACTGGATTATAAAAAATACCATGGGAATTCTCAAAAAAAAGTTCCCTAGACCAATTAAAAATTACCACGAATGGGATTTTTCCCACATTACTGGCAGCCTTGCATACGAGTATACTTTTTTTAATATCAAATTGAAATGATACATTTTTGTTACGAAATCTCTTATTAAAATTGCTGGCTACGCACCTGAAATTTACCAACATTTTAGTGGCGGCAAAATTTTTTGGGTCTGAAAAATTTTGATTAAAACAAAATGGTAGGAACCAAATCAATTTGGCTGCTGCAGAATATTTTCGAAGCTAGTTCATAAATAAACATTAAATTAATCAGTCAACTTGTTTGACGAGTGCTGTAAATTTTTGAGCGACAAATGTTTAAAGAAAACTAGGGTATCCAACCGAATAATGTTTGTTCGATTAATCGAATAATTATAATCGAAATTTTGATCGAGTAATTCAAAATTAACATTTTCGATTAAGAAATTATTCGAGCAAAATGTATCGATTAATCGAGTAAGTTCGTAATATTACATAATTTTTACTTGGAACAATTTTTTTAATTTTTTCCAAAGACGAACAATATGCAATTTATCTATTGTTTCGTTTATATGGAAGTTATTCGACATTCGCTTATTGCTTCCATTGTGTTTGAATAGTTCCCGTTTGCACTAGAGAATCGTCTAGTGTGAATGGGGACAAAGAATGTTGACATTTTACAGCTGTTTTTTACGCACATCAGTTGTTTACGTTTATTTGAGTTAAACGTTTAAAGGCAAAGCGTGGATTTTTTATATGGTTCTCAAAAATTTGTTTAAATAGTGAAATAAACAATACCTACACCAAAAAACATACAAAAGTGAGTTAACTATAAATAAAAATAAGTTTCAACGTATTTTACCAAAGCTCATGTTTCTCAATAGATTAGAATGAGCCAAGTGTGGAAATATTTCTCTAAATCTAAGAATGAAGCGAGTTGTAAAAGATGCCCTAAAGTTTACAAGCGAGCTGGTTCTTCAACATCATCTCTTATTTATCATTTACGAAAGGAGCATAATATACATTTTGAAGATGAACAGCCTTGCACATCGTCAGAAAGTCAAAAATTGGGACCACTTGCTAAATTCTTTAAACCTGAATGTGCTATTGTAACTTTAGAGGAAATCATTTGTAGAAGCATTGCTGAGGATGGAATGTCGGTGAGAAGCTTCAAGAACTCCAAAATTATTTCGTCGTACATAAAATCAAGAGCCTTTGATATGCCAAGTAGTGAATCAACAATCTGGTCTTATATTGACAACTTTTATTTAAGGAAGAAAAATGAATTAGTTGTCCAATTTCAAAACATTTTAGAAGATAATGGACGGTTTTCTATGACTGTAGATGAGTGGACGGATATATCGCAATCTAAATACATGAATGTGACTTTAAGACACTACGATACAGAGCGGAAATCGTTTAGTGTATATTATTTAGGTTTGAAAGAGGTTAAAAAGAAAAGTACCGCCCTGAACATTTATTCTGGCATAAACACAAAACTGGATGACGGTGCTGCAGCAATGCGCAAATATGGAAAAGACTCGCCAGTTGAACCGCAGTTATGCATTAATCATGCAATTCATTTGGCCGTAATAGATACACTTTATTGCAATGATTTCACACAAAATAAAAACTTAGACCACTCGTATTGTGATAGTGTTGATGATTATAGTGATGAATTTGACGAAATAGAAGTATCAGCTGGGCTTGATCTTAAAATCGAAGTAAGAGAAATTATTGATCGTGTACGCAAATGCTGTAAATTTTTTAATAAATCAATCGACAAACAACAAAAACTGCAAACTTATGTCGTTTTGCAAGAAAAGAAAGAAATCAGATTAATACACGACGTGAAGCATCGCTGGTCATCGTTATCAAATATGATTTTTAACTTTCTTCGCATTTATAAATGCGTAAATCATGCATTGTCAGATTATAATATGCCAGGTTTTACAATAAAAGACATTGAAACAATAACTAATTTAAGCAACACATTACAACCTCTTGATGTGGCCATTAAAGAGTTATGCAAAGATTCAGTAACACTTATTGAATTTGAAGGGGTTTTGAAATTTTTAATCAAGAATTTTTTTCTCATGAATTACTAAAGCATCTAATGTTCGACTTAACGATCGGAGAAATAAAGTTTTAAATACGCTTCTTTTATATTTGAATTCGGGATCACTTCCAACAAATGAACATTTTTTAAAGTATAGCACAAAATGTGAAACAAAAGAATATGCAAACAAGTTGTGCTCCCGTTTGTTTGAAACAAATTCAAATAGTCTTGAGCTGTCAAATGACTCAGATGAAGTCAGTGACAATGAAGACTTTAGTCATAAAAATAGCCTGGCAGAGCAGTTAAGTTGCACAATAAAAACCATACAAAATACAAAAAAATCTAAGACAGTCAAATTTGACATAAATGATGATTTTTTGTATTTAGATAAAACAAAAAAGAGATCTAAGAAACTCGATTTGCTTTTTAATGCGATTTTATCAATATCGCCAACGTCCACAATTAGCGAAAGAGTTTTTTCAAAATCAAACTTCATTAAAACGAAGTCCAAGAACCGCCTTAAACCGAAACATTTAAATTCTATACTTTTTTTAAAAGATTATTTCAGAAGATCTTAGATGGTTTTAAGATTTTCACCAAGGAAGTTAACAAAAGTGCCAATGAATTTTTAAGTTTAATGTGTAAAAAATAATTAAATTCGAATGTATTAATTACACCTGTATTACATTTTTTTGTTATTCCTAATTTTTAATACCTGTAACTTTAAATGTCTTAACATTACTTTATTAAATTATTTACGCATTATTTTACGCAACGATCTCACTTGAAGTACAAATTTTAAGTTTACTGTGTACGTTTTAAGTTTTTAATATAAAAAAGTCCAATGAATTGATAAGATTTTTTTGTTGTTATTCCTTTTTTTAAGACTGACTTATTGATTAATTTTTATTTTTTTTTACAATAAAACATAAAACCTTACAAAAAACTAAAATATTTTGCTTCTTTTATTACAATTAAAAAAAAAATACTCGAATAACTCGAATAATTTTTAAAATTTACTCGATTAATCGAGTAAGTCAAAAATCCAGATTTCAAATAACTCGATTACTCGAGTAAGTCAAAAACCCGAATATTTGGATACCCTAAAGAAAACTAACTAGCAAAAACTTCGCTTACATGTTATAAATAAAATACTGCAGAAAACTAGTGCAATCGATTTATTTTGGGTAACCGAAATTTTTACTTTAACATGGGCACGTCATTGACGGTAATTTAAAGAACTGATGACTAATGAAATGCTATTAATGCATATTTTTAATTGATGCAGTATTATTGAGTTATTATACAAGGTATTATTGAATAAAAAATTGGGGGTAATGCATTTAGCTGAGTGTATTTATAACAGTGATGAACAGCCTTGCCTCAAAAGCTTTCCCACAAAAGCTCTTTTTTTACCTGGAATATTGATGCTTTTTGTATAAATAGTAGAAAGAGTTTTGGTGAATAAATCTTTTGAGGCTGTCGATCACTGATTTAGAAGGAGGAATCATGAACAGATAGCCGCATAATCTAAAGGATGGCAGAAAAATTTCGTAGCTTATTTAAAAAGTAACTTTAAGTTTCCATTTCGAAAAATGTTCGCCCATTTAAAAAGTTTTCTTCTAAAATTATTGCAAGAAGAGGAACAAAATATAAATTCAGCTCCAAAAGTACATAATATTATGCATTTACGTGAACTTTGCAACGTTTATCCAAATGTAAAAATATCATTGAGAATTTATGTAAGCATTCCTGTTACAACTTTGAAAGAGGATTGCATGGTTTTAAGGAAAAGGAAATTGGACTAAGTTAAATATTTTTAATGGAAACTTCAATTAGCAAATTATACGGCTTTCATGGTACAAGAAATTATTTTATTGGTTATGCGATCTTTCATTCTCAATAAGATGAAAAGCATTAAACCAAAAGATTAATCATGGTTTAATGAGACTTGCAGGACTGCAGTCAGGTCCAAAGAGGAAGCCTTCCAGAATTGGCTTTCTAACAATAATACTGATACTAAAAAACTTCGCATCGAGGCACGTAATCGCTGTAATGCAATGTTAAAACCCGAAAACTTTCTGCACGAAGCTCGCATTCAAGAACAGGTTCTTCTCTGCCCCAAAGGAAGCAAAAATTTTTAGTCATTTGTTAAAAGAGTAAAGAATCAGACATCGTAATCGATTCCAACTTTTTAAAAAGATTACCAAATCTTCACTGACTCGGCTGAGAAAGCGAACCTATTGGCTGGATTGTTTGCACAAAATTCAACTATCTTCTGCAATGCAATAGATTAACTTTCGAGTGCACTCAGATAAAAAGGTCCTTTAAAATTTCAAAAAAGCTTCTCGTCCTGATGGTATACCACCAATTGTACTTAGAATATGTGCTTCTTCGAATAGGAGTGCGTTCATTTTATTGAAAGGTCGCATATTTGCAGCAAGTACCTAAAAAAGCCGACCCATTGCGATATACTATGGAAAGCTAAATAAACTTCAACCTTATGAACTATCTAGAATACAAACTGCTCAGTGATCGTAAATATGGTTTCAGTAGGGGCCGCTCTACTGGTGACCTCATGGCATTTTTAATTTTTCGGAGAGAACAAGGTTGTTGCTATGGATATTTCAATGACGTTTAACCGAGTGTGGTATAAAGCGCTCGTATCAAACTAATTGCAAACATTGTCGGTAGTGACTTTTCACGATGGATCACGCATTTCCTTAACGACAGAACGATTCGTGTCAAGTTTGAAAGTATTTCGTCTGAGGAGCACGCCACTAACGCAGAAGTTCCGCAGGGTTCGACTCTACCTCCAAACTTGTTTCTGAACTTGTTTCTTTATCGACACGAGCACATAATGAAACTCTTTATTTTTATTATTTTGTAAAAATAACTTTGTAATTGGGTGTAAGAAATGAAAAAAAAAATGTTTTTCTATCGTGAGAAAAAAATTAATATTTAACCCTAATCCTACTGCATCTTTTTTTAACGTATCCCACTGCAATGTGACTTTGGGTCACACATGTAAGAGAAATGCGAGATTTGGGATTGTATATTTACAATAACACGATTTTATTTGTGAGCTATTTAGATCAAGAAAGTTTAGAAGAAGGCAAAAAAAAACAATAACTTTAACTGCGTTCCTTTCGCCTTAATATAATCGCGATAACAAATTTTCTCAAAGGAACGGCAATAAAAACGACAAGTAGAGAGCACTACCGTTGCAGTCAAAAATGTTCATTGCATACGTTTCGATGGTCGTCCTGGCAACATGTGTCATGTTGCATCGTTGATGAATGTTTGTTGCAGAACCTTTAGCAATTACTTTTTCAAATGAGTTACCAGTACCTAAAACTTCATCGATTTCGTAGTCATGGTGCATTCTAGGCAGCAAAATAACGTATTTGATATTCTTAGGCACGTAGGCTACAATCATCATATTCCTGCGAGTACCAAAGATACTACTCTCTCTTTCGCTATTCTTTTTTGAAAAAAAAATGGAGGTGGTATGCATGATTAATTTTTCAGCAAAGTTCCAGAACATGTTAATACGTTTAACCACATACTTTGCAGTAGTTTGAAGCTTGCAAAAAATTAATGAAAATAATACATATATTTAAACCCTCAAAAGACCTCTTCTTTTGTCCCTCCTGACCGGGATATGGTATTCCATAGAGCGGGTACCTTGTTAAGCTATCGCAAATAACTTTGCGATGAATGATATTTTTTAATGAATTCTAACAACTTTCTATCTCTTCTGATTCCTTTTATCTTACTTTTCCGTGTAAATGGCTCATCTTGAAAATCAAAATGGAGGGGAAAGAAGAGAATTTACAGAAATTGTAAAGCACATGATCGCATAACTTCGCTAAAATGATCAAACTCATTTTCGAGTGCATGCATAGGTATGTGAGAAAAGATAAACAAGTGTGACTCAAAGTCACATCTCAGTGTGATGCGTTCGTGTTTTACATGTTATATAAATAAAAAATAACGGTTATGCCACAAAATTTATTTTACTTTAAATTTGAAGAAATCTAATTTATTTGATAATACAAATAAGCTTCAATGCAAAAAAATACTCATTTAATAATTACAATCTTTTTAAAATCAAATGTGATCCAAAGTCATACCGCAGTAGGATTAGGGCTAAGAGGCGGCGCTAATGTACAGCCTAGAGCAGCAGAATGCCTTAATCTGCCACTGACTGTAGTTCCAAGAAAAACACCCGTTATTTTACTAAAGCTTAGTATGCTGTAGAAGCGAAAATAAATCTTCCGTAAGAAATGCATTGCGTTTTTTGACAGCGAAAAGGCAGCGAAATTTTTTTCATTGGATAGTACGCTGTTGAACCGAAAAATTGTTCAATGCAGCCAAGTTCGCAACCATGATTGGAGAGTTAAAATGTCAAAATTTCGCTGTCTTTTATATGTCGGTACATTTAATTGGCATGGAAATTTGACATTTAACAATAATGTTCAACTAACACATTCAACAAACAGGTCTTAGTAAGTATGTGTTAGTGTTGAGTCTCACTAAAATTTCGCGTGCAGAATTAAATGCCTAAAAATTTTTGTTCCTACAGCATACTAAGCTTAAAGCTACTATTAAGAATATGTCTCGAAAAGTTACCGAGCAAGAATTTTACGGCTACACTTAACCTTCGATAACAAATTCCCAACCGAGTCTCCAAGGCCAATGAACAATTATGTAACTTCTTTCGTTATAACTCTAAAAGTCTAATTCGAAATTTGAGTACAAAGATTAATCGGTTTTTTCTTTCTGAGAACTGTTAAGTGACCACGCAATCACTTTAATTCACAATTCAACTTCAAAAAGACTAACAACGATGATGGACAAAAGACTCTGCTTAGACACGAATTCAGTCATTGTCATCGTTATTATTGTTGTTATTGTGTTGTGGTTATTTAGGTCGGCGCGAATTAAACTTTGATTAAATTCAGTTGAATTTCAATAAGTCCATGCTGCTTTTTAGAATTTTAGTGCTAATAATTTATAGAACTGTGGTTAGCCAAAATTGGGTGAATGGGGTTTGTTGTGAGAAAACATGTAAAGGATGAAAAAATTAACAAATGAATAAATGAATGTGAGTTCAGTCACTGTTGAGGAAACTTAATGGCTGTAAACCGACCATATTGAGTGTATCGTGAATAAGGCCACTGTAGTGAGCAACAAAGCATGTTGAAAAACATTAACGATGGCTGTTGAACGCGTACGTCAGCTTGAGTTTGAGGCATGCTCCTGCTCGCTCAAGGATATGTCTGCGGTTGTATTTAGTTGTGCTTTAATATTAATATATTTGTTGCTTTTCTTGTTTTTGTATGTGTAGCTTTCTCGGTCAGGTTCAATATAAATGATCTAAGAGACCCTTGAGAAAGTTCGGTATTTTGCTATCTGCTTTCGTCATTGTCTTTGCAACGTTTTTGTTGAAGCTTGTATTGTAGTTAGTTTAACTTTTTTTTTATTACTCTCTACTTGAGCTGTTACGGTTTTAATGAGCTTACTAGAAGCCTGCAATATTATTACACTACGATTTTTAATTCCATCTACATATTCAAATAGCTTTTATGGAGCGTAACAGTATTCAAAAATTTTTAGACGCAGCAAGTAGTTACAAAAGTCTTAAATTTATAAATCAAACAAAATTGGTCTTAATAAGTTTAAATATACATATGTCAATATTGAAATACCTACAAAATATTTCTGTATTTAAAAAAAATAATACCAATTCCTTGCAACACAATTGAATATTTGAAATTAAAAATTTTTTGAAGAGCCGTTAATTTATGTTTATACAGTTTACATAAAAATTTTCTTGAATCAATACACCCTAAAATAAAATGGGGATATGTATAGAACAAACGACAGTTTATAAATTGAGAAAATTTCTGTTATTGTCTTCGCATTGCGTGATGCAGCTAATATATCTCGGATTGTGTCGAAATTGCTTTTGACACATGGGGCATTTCACGTGAAGCGGGCCACGAAAATAATGTCAGATTCTGGATTTTATTCATATTTGGACTAATTATACTTCTATATGGCCTGAATAAGTGTACATCATTATTTTTTTTTATCAAGCCCAATTGCCAGCTTATAAAACTTTAAAGAATTAAAGAAATTTACGGAACGGATTTTTTAAAAGATCTTACTGATATTATCCAAAAACATAAAAATTAAGGCAAGTAGTGTTTTTTGAGGAAATTATATATTCTTCTTGACAGTTATTAAAAATTTTAAATTTAATTTTTTTTTTAGTGTATGTATAATACTTCCGGTATTATTTCAAATCTGGTTTCACTTAACTTATGTATTTTTAATGTTTTTTTTTTTCTATTTTTATCTCAAACTGTAGCTAGTAGTCCATAAATAATACGTGGGAAGTTTTAAATGGGATCTGCATTCGTTTAGGAGATACATCAACTATAGTGCGAAGGGCCGCACTGTACATATTTATGAAAACCAATTGTCAGTAGTAGGGCCATCTCTTATCTGTCTAAAGTGTTACGTATTCCTTAGTTAGATTGTACATTCAATATTTGAACAAAAGATAATAGAAAATCGTTACATTTTTCTTTTATGTTTTTAACTGTCGCTTTAGCCGCTACGCAAACGTGCCATTGTATTTGAGTTCCTACGAGTGTATTAACTGATTAAGTGATTGTAATATTATGAATTACTATGGTAATCAATGTTTTAATGCGTTCAAATTTCCAATCCATCGCAAAGCAAAAAATTTAAAAAAAATTTCGTTAAGCTTAGCTACAAAGTGGGTAGTTTCATCTGCCGCTTATGTCTGCTCGAGCTGCACAAAACGCCTTCTAAAACAACTCCAGAGACCAGTGCAGATATTCCGCTTTCGCAGATCAGTCCAATATTAAGTGAGTATTCCCACATCGTCCAAGACGAATTGTTTATTCCAGAGGAGGACAAGTACAAAAATAAGTCGACACAGGTGGATACTGCAGGAATAGACGAAGAAATTTTGATACAATTAAAGGAAAAATTCAAAGACCCATTAACATCAGCTTAGACGAAAACTACGATACTTACTATTGTACCAAAATCTGTGAGTGTAAGAAAACTAGCGAAACGAAAAAACTTGTAGATCAATTTGGTATCTTATTTGGTACTTGTTGATAACCAACCCTCGTAGTGGCCATAAGCTACCAGTTGAAATAGAAAATCTAGTGAGAAGTTTTTACCTTCGAGAAGATATTGGTCGAGTTCTGCCTGGTAAGAAATATTTTGTGTCCGTAAAGTTAAACGATGGTTCAAGAACTCACTGACAGAAACAACTTTTACTGTGCAATATTGAGGAGTTGTATGTGCAGTTTAAAACTCAATATCCCTCATTCATACATTGCTAAACAAGAAGCACTTTTCTTCAAAACGCTGAAGGAGTCACTTTCTGAAGGTGAACTCCTTGTTCAGTGCGATTTTGCAGAAAATTACAGTTTTGTAGTACAAGATGCAGCACAGTCTTACCATTGGAACAATGAACAAGCTGCACTTCTAACGTCAGTATTTTACTGCAGAGATGAAAATCTAATAAGACACGGGAGTATAGTAATGATATCAAATGATCTTAAAGACGATACAGCTTCATTTTATGGTTTTCAAAAAATATTACAACAGCATCTCTTAGATAAGAGAATAACAGTTAAAAAAATAATGTATAATAAAATAATTAATGAAACATTAAAAGAATAAATTCAACTTTATAAATCTTTATTACTATAAAGAAGATTTTGATACCGAAGCTGAAATTCATTTTCATGCCACGTCACATGAGAAAAGGCCATGCGATGGTATTGGTGGGAATCTTAAAAGATTAGCAACACGTGCAAGCCTACAGTTTCTAGCAAATAGAGCAATCACCACCCCTGAACGGTTGTATTAATGGGCAAAATCAGCTTTAACCGAAACCATTGTTTATTACTGCTCTAAGGAAGACCTTCAAACACAAAGAGTTTTTTTGCAGCACCGATTTGATTGTGCAGTGACTATTCCAGGCACTAAAATGTATCATTCTTTTATACCAATAACCGATGGCATTAGTGTTAAAAGAACAAGTTATAGTGAGCATTCCAAAGTTGTAAAAATTTTAAAATAAAATCGTTCCTTTTCGACTACTATTTAATTTTTGAAGTGAAAACTTTTTTAGGCGCGTTGAACGATTTTGGTAGAGGGTAAATCTTTGGTTTGCGTCATCGTCTTTTTCCGAGGAACTCTCGTCATCAATACAGACAGCAAAGATAACAAGATAGGAAAATAAGAAAACATAACCTGCATGTTATGATAACATAGCATGTATTTGTGCATAAAAAAATCAACAATGATCGTCACTCTTGTTCTTAATCGGCCGCAAGCTCACAAAGAAATCACTTAGCAACCCCTCAAATTAATGCATATAATCTGTTTGTTAGTATATAAATACTTAAGTTAGGTTGCAATAAGAAGTTTGCAACCAAACCTTATTATTAATTCGCTTTATATTGGTCCATATATGCTTTTAAAGTTTGGCAATTTCTTCAGTTGTTGTATTTGTCAACATTTTTGAAAAATTTGCCTATACTCAAACAGCCGCTATTCATGGTGAGATTTAAAAATGGAACGATCTTCTTCTTTTTCTGCTTTTTTCTGCTGGAACTTCGTTTGCAAACAAGAAAAGTAATGTATGGATTAAGAGTTTTAACATTTTAATCTTTAAGTTGTGATAAAGGAATATGTTGAACATTCAAATAATTACATGAATGCTCTTATTTTATTACATATCGTCAAACAAAGTTTGACAATTTTCACACTTGTTGTATTTGTCAGTGGCTTTTTATTTTCACCACTGCGGCATTTTATTTTCAGAGTTGTCAACTATCATTGTTTTCTTAATAAATTTTTTCATAAAGGGTGTATGTCAAAAGGAAACTTTTCAGTCGTGGTAGGATAAAAAATATCAGGTTGAATAAAATTTGTGTGTGTTGAAATAAATTTGTCTTTTTTGCTGTGTTAAATGGACGATGAAATTTTGACAAATTACAAATTTTGACGTTTCACATTTCAGTCGCGTTTTAGCGCAAATATCTTATTTAATTTGCATTTTATTCAATTTGCGACATATTTAATTCGAGTGTTTGTACTTGCAACTTATTTCGTAAACTTATAATATTGTAAGGTTAAAGAACTTAAAAAAGAACAAAATAATAAACATATAACGAAAGTGCTTGAGTTTGTATGCGTGTGTGTGGGCCAACGATCTCCCGGTGCATCAGCAAGTGCAGCAAAGTTAAATTGGCTTTCTTTGCTGACGAACGTCCTCCAAGTGCCACCACCAGGGTTGGCCAGTAATGATTACTTTCGTGTAA
Source organism: Dichetophora obliterata (assembly GCA_963920525.1). Lineage (NCBI taxonomy): Eukaryota > Metazoa > Arthropoda > Insecta > Diptera > Sciomyzidae > Dichetophora > Dichetophora obliterata. Next base: position 166,731,994 of record OY986435.1, read on the forward strand.
TGATTATAAAAAAATTACTGATTACAAACAAACAAAATGCAAATATGATAAATTGAAATTTCATTTTATTTCAGCAGATAGCTCTCTTTTAATGCCTCTTTTAATGCCTCTTTTAATGCCTCCCTCCACTTGAGATCTTGCTAGCAGGCAAACAGACAAAATAGCAAGCAGAGTGCTGTATATTTTCGCCGTCAATTCGGATCATCTCCTCTAACGCAGCGCAACCGCTGGGATCTTGTCATTCTCTTTGCGTTGTTGTTGTAGATTTGCTGGGTAGTTATTGTTGTACAGTAAGCTTTAATTTTTTGTAGATGTTTATTTGTAGCTACAGTCAGCATATGACATCGAACTATTTTAGAAAACAGTTTACACATATGAATTAAAAAGTATGTATAATATTGGTAAAACTATTTGTTTTTAGTAATAGTATCGGAAATCCATATATATATATATATATATTTATATATATATATATACATAAATATACATCATATATACAAATAATTTAGCTCATTGAGACAATTTAAAGAGTATTTACGTATATTTATATAATAACAATTACGTAATAAACCTGCAAAATAATTAATATTTTCAGTAGTATTTGGATAACTAAAGTCTGCTTATCCTAAGCATGCTATTTTTTAAACGGTTTAGCGTCAATTTCTTATATGAATTAAATATAATTTATATGCTATAGATATTTCTTAATTTTAGAATATTCTTTTTTTAATACACAACGCAATATAGATATGGTGAACATTTATATTGTGTAAGTGTAATGATATAAATAGATAAAATAAGCTTTCATTTTTATATTAATCCAATAATGAAATAATTTAAATAAATTACTTAAATTATATGTATTTTTGATATGGTAATACTTTTGCTTAAAAGAAATAGTTTCAGTAATATATAAAAAATTTAATAAATTGCTATAAGCTCTTAACAAAAATAATTCTAATTTCATATGCCGACTGTAGCTACACAATTAGAATTCACAACGTCTACAAAAAATTTACAGCTAACTGCGCCAACAACAATTACCAAGGAAATCTACAAATCTACAAGGACGCACAGAGAAGAACAAGATCATAGCGTAACTCTTAGAACTTTTAGAACTTTTTTATATTCATCCTACATGTACTACATGGGCTGCAGTATGATCTTTCGCACATCCTAAATGTCCGTCCTACATGTCCGTCCTACATGTCCGTCCTACATGTCCGTCCTACATGTCCGTCCTACATGTCCGTCCTACATGTAGGATAGTCCGAAACCCCCTATTAGCATGAAAATTCTTATATAGCAGTAAGGCGGTCCGTGGCAGGAAAACGTCTTCCAGGGAATACTAATATTTTATATGTAGGTTTTCGCTTCGGTCGGCAGTCCTCTTACTGCTTTACTTTTTTTGTTTATTTTTGTACTGTTCGCTAAGTGCGGCACCTTTGCACTATAGTTGATGTGTCTCCTAAACGAATGCAGATCCCATTCTAAAACTTTCTACGTATTATTTATGTACTACTAGCTACATTTTGAGATAAAAATAAAAAAAAATCAAAAATACCGAAGTTAAGTGAAATCAGATTTGAAATAATACTTCCGGTTTTATACACTGAAAAAAAAATTCTATATAAATTTTTTTATGTTTTTGGATAATAGCAAAAAAAAACTTTCAAAAAATTCGTTCCTTAAATTTCTTCAATTATTTGAAGGCTTATAAACTGGCACTTAGGCTTGATAAAAAAAAATAATGATGTACATTTATTCAGGCCATATAGAAGAATAATTAGTCCAAATATGAACAAAATCCAGAATCTGACATTATTTTCGTGGCCCGCTTCACGTGAAATGCTCCACATGGCAAACAAAAAAAAAATAAAACATTTCACTCTCAATTGATACAAGTTTATAATTTTGCCAGGCGAAATTAATATTGAAAAAAAAGTGATGCAGTCGAGTGACCCTGTCAGAAACGAAGTTCCTTACGCTTTTTTTCAATTCCAAATGTAATTCAAAAGATTTATTTATTGAAAATTAAGATGCGAAATTCTTATTAGAGATAAAAATAGGCAATTACCGTTGCCAGACTGTTTGTTCTATGACGCTAAAAGTCATTGAGCATTGAACATTCATTATGTACCTCGCATGGTGCTTTATTGATTGAAAAGTTGGATTGAAATCTGAACTTACTTTAGAGTATAAAACGAAAAAAAACACATTTTTAGCGGCCACCCTAGTGTCAAAAACTTTTTTAAATTCTTATATTAGATTCAAAATTAGCGACACCTTAATACTGACAACACATACACAAAAAGTATTTTAAACAAAAAAATTTAGGGGCCACCCTAGTGTAAAATTTTTTTTAAAACTCTATCATAAGTTTCGAAATCAGCGACCAGTGCATCTATAAAGAGTATAAAACAAAAAAACATATTAGGGTCCACACTAGTGGCAAAAAAACTTTTTGAAACTCTTAAGGCCCCTATAGACGAGCAACTAATCGAACAACTGGTTGATCAACTGGTTGGTGTTTTTTTCCTACAGACAAAACTTTCAATTGATGGCAGATGGTAAAATGCAGTTCAAAACATTTTATTTATAAAATGCCCATAACAGAACTTTAACAAAAACCGAAGAAAAAATTCATTTTTCCATTTAGTTGCTAAGTTTGCTAAAAACACGACAACTAGTTGATCAACTCGATGAGTTTCAGCTGTAAAATGAAAACTTTTTGGTTTTCAGCATCTGGTTGGAAAACTGGTTGAAAAACTGAAAAAAGCCAAAAACTCTTCTACACACTTCTTATTTTCATCAACTAGCAACCACTTTTGCGATTAGTTGCTCGTCTATACGGGCCTTTACATCAGGTTCGAAATCAGCAACCAGCTCATCTACAAAGAGTATAAAGGCAAAAACACATTTTCAGGGTCCACTCTAGTGTCAAAAAATTGTTTGAAATTCATACATCAGGTTCAAAATCCACGAGTCCTTAATTCTGCCAGCACATACACAAAAAGTATAAAGTAAAAAAATCACATTTTTAGTGTTCACCCTATTGTCCAAAAACATTTTTAAAATTCTAACATCAGTATTACAAACATTTGCTGCAGTTTCTATATCTTAAAAATTAAGAGGTATGAACAATGTAATCGTCAGAACTTAAGATGTTTGTTTTTTTTTTTATTTTATAAAAAGAAATCGGTTTGATGGATTCATATCAAACTTTGTACCCATCAGTAGAACATTAATGAGTACTAAAAAAACATTTTTAATTTTGTTTTATTGATATATTTTTGGATAACGGTAGCTTGATTCTGGCGTCACAGCAATTCGTTCACATGCATCATTTGTGGACAAAAACCGAAAAAGATTCTTAAATTATATATTGCTTGCTATAACCGGACGAAGAGAATTATCAAAATATCATTTTAGAAAAAACAAGGCGACCATTTGAAAAAAAACATTTTCGCGTATTTTTCAATAGAAAATTGCTTACAAGCACATTTTCTCTTCAAAATCCAATTAAAATTAAATCGATCGGACGAAAACTGTCTTTGTTGTGCTGTCAACCAGTTTAAAAAAAGTGATTTTGAGTAAACGGCGTTTAGAATCAATAAATTTTAAGCTGAAAGTAATGAAGTCAAGGAGATTAGACACAGTGGATCTACCAGTAACAAAATCATGCTGACGAGTTGTCATGACTTGCTCACAGTGAATTTTCACTCGATCGTACACTATTCGCTCAAAAAGTTTAAGAACTGAAGACAATTCAGCGATAGGCCTATAATTACACTGATCTACAGTGAAAAGTATTCGAAATAATTTTAACTAATTTCTGCTTATCTACCCATGCTGAATACGAGTTGGTAAGCAAAATTCAATTATTAGTTTTAGTTTTCGCGATACCTACTTACGCGATTCGTCATGACATCCCAATGTGCACAAAAACGGATACGGATCCGTTACGAACCCGTTACGTGTCCGTCAGTACTCACTACGCTTTTTTATGTTTCGACGGACCCGTTACGAACCCGTTACGAATCCGCCAAAAGAGTCTGAAACGGATTCGTATATGAAGTCCGTAACGGATTCGTATATGAAGTCCGTAACGGATTCGTATATGAAGTCCGTAACGGATTCGTATCTGAAGTCCGTTACGGATTCGTTTCTGAAGTCCGTTCTGAGTTCGAGGCGGATCCGAAAAAATGGAAAAAGCAATTCGTATTTTTGAGAGGAATCGCTCTTATGTTTTGACGGACCCGTTACGAACCCGTTACGAATCCGTCAAAAAAATTACCACAACGTTAACATAAAAGACAGTCTTAAATTTGTTTTACAATTTCTTATTTTATTTTCAGTGGATACGAAATAGAATTGTGTACTTATTTTTATTTTAAACAATTTTTTTATTTCACTAAGCTCGTGTTCCTCAAGCTCTGATTCAAATCGAAGAAAAGAACTTGTCAGAATTTTTAAATAATTATCATTAGTGATCAAGTTAAATGAAACTATAGGATAGCCGTACACAAGATATTTTTCGGAAACTTTTTTAATTGCGTGAATTTGGTACGCTTTGTCATTATAGCAGTAAAAGTTATTGGGATGCTTCATTGAAAAATAATGTTGAGCTGTTTGAAGAAACAAGTATGAGCCATCCTGGAACTCACCAACATTGTACTCGTTTGTTTGATATTTTGAATTATTTTTTTTTACCATTTAAACTATTTTTTTTACCATTTAAACTAGCCTCCACTACTCTCTTATAAATTTTATTACAAAATAATTTTTTTGTTTTAATTTACGTTTAATTTCCTGCAAAAAGTTTTCGAATTTGAATGCGTCAAACTTGTTTAGAGAACCTATATTTTTAACATATGTAGCTAAATGCGTCAAACGAGTCCGTTGCGAGTTCGGATTATTTAAAAAAAAAGAGTCTGAAACGTCTGTTTCGTATATGAAGTCTGAAATGGATTCGTATCTGAAGTCCGAAACGGATTCGTATCTGAAGCCCGAAACAGATTCGTATCTGAAATCCGAAACGGATTCGTATCTGAAGTCCGAAACGGATTCGTAACTGAAGTCCGAAACGGATTTGTATCTGAAGTCCGAAACGGATTCGTAACTGAAGTCCGTAACGGAGAGAGGAATTTCATACGAAAAAGGATCCGTTCCGGATGCGAAACGCAATCCGTTTCGGACAAAATTTACGAAGAAGTGAGTTCGATTTTATTGTAAAATGTCTCTAAAATGTGTGAATAATCCCGACAGTTTTTGTTATATATGTGGTGAGGTGATATTTAGTAAACAAATGTGTTCTATATCGCCTTTAATAAAGAAAGCCTACACTTATTACTTTAAAGAAGACATAAAACACCAGGATAAAATGTGGGTTCCACATTTCTGCTGCAATCCGTGTGCTACAGGTTTGAGAAATTGGCTGAGTGGCAAAAAAACATCAATTCGTTCCGCAGTGCCAATGCAGTGGCGAGAATCGACAAATCACGCATCTGATTGTTATTTCTGCCTAACGACTCATATATTTGGAAAATAACTTCTAGGCTCGAGACTGCAACAATGGAACCATTTAGGAAGTGGTGTGACTGTAACATATTTCTGTACTAGACAAAAAGAATTCAAGGAATATTTTGAAATGGCAGAAAGTTAGTTTGTTGTAAAGATGTCAGTAGTTTGATGGGAGCTCTTAACATCTCATATAAATAGAACGAGTAGAGACTTTTTAAAGATGGCTTTAAATTAAGTTTAAAAGCGGTTTTGTTACATATCCAAAATATTTTATCTTCAATTCCTATTGGTCACGCAGTCCATTAGGAATTCCTATCTTCAATTCCTATTGGTCACGCAGTCCATATGAAAGAGTCTTATGAAAATATGCAGCTGTGGGCTCAGCGTTAATCCTAATAAGACTGAGTTAGTAGTTTTCACAAGAAAACACAATGTACCTCAAATTAGCCCTCCAAAACTGGGAAATACAAGTCTTATCTTCTCAGATCAAGCAAAATACCTGGGCCTTATACTAGATAGGAAACTAAACTGGAAGCCCAATCTGCTCGAAAGAGCCAAAAAAGCGAACATTGCCCTGTACTCTTGCAAAAAGGCGGTGGGTAGCAAATGGGGTTTACAGCCAAGTGTTACTCACTGGCTTTATACAGCAGTTGTAAGGCCAATATTGCTATATGGTGCTATTGTCTGGTGGCATGCACTCGAAAAACAGACTCACCATAACCTTCTCCGTAAAGTTCAAAGATCAGCTGAACTGTGCATTAGCGGAGCCCTAAGAACCACTCCGACAGACGCATTAGACACAATGCTCCATCTTACACCACTTGATATCCTAGCTAAACAGATGGCCGCTAATACAGCCATTCGCCTAGTAGCCACCTCCCAGTGGAAAGAAGGTACACTAGGACATTCTTGTATCAGAAAATTTCTCCCTCCTTTACCTAGGTCCATTGACTACATCACACAAAAACTACTCTTTGAGAGGAAGTTCGATGTATCCATTCCCTCTCGAGAAGAGTGGGAACAAGAAAACCGTTCACCTCACAATGTCATTTAGATCTTTACGGATGGATCAAAACTAGATGGCAAAGTAGGTGGAGGAGTCTACTCAGAAACATTAAGCATCAATATAGCCTTCAGGCTCCCTGACCATTGCAGTGTATTTCAAGCTGAAATCGCTGCTATACATGAAGCGTTAACTTGGCTTCAGAAAAATGATATATCTTCCATGGATATATGCATACTTTCTGACAGTCAAGCCGCTCTGAAAGCCCTAGGAACTGTTGAAATAACATCTGAAACAGTTTTCAACTGCCGCAGATCTCTAAACGAGATGGCAGAGCAGCTCAAAATTATCCTATGCTGGATTCCTGGACATAGGGATTTTCTAGGTAACTGCAGAGCAGATGAACTCGCTCGCACAGGTACTACCAAACAACTATCTTCAGACAAGACAAACCTTGGTATTCCTCTCACCACATGTAAACTCCTTACACATGAGTTATCCTGTATCAACACCAACAAAAGATGGTCAGCAGGTAACACTTGTAATATAACACGGCAAATCTGGCCCAAACTCAATCTGAAGCGTTCAAAAGAACTCATATCTCTTAGCAGAGATCACATTGGCACCATGATAGGGATCCTGACAGGGCACTGCCTTATTGGCAGGCACGCTCAAAGATTAAACATACCCCACAACGACTTCTGCAGAAGCTGTAGAGATGAGGAGGAGGTGGAATCTACAGAACACCTTCTCTGCACCTGCCCAGCGCTGGCTCAAAAACGTTTTCTTCACCTAAACAACTGGTTTTTCAGAGACCTCGAAGAACTCTCGGAAATATCGATATACCGAATCCTAAGCTTTGTGAACAGCTCAAGCTGGTTTGAATAGAGAAGGGAGATCAACCCCTGTGGTACCACAATGGGCCTTATTGGCCTAAGTGCGTCTCAATTTGAGGCAGCCACTTTAACCTAACCTAACCTATGAAAATATGAAAAACCTTTTGCTGCGAATTAAGTATGCTGAACACTATAGCAAATCTGCGGAGATTTAGAAGTCGTAGCTTTGCTGCTTGGACAACAATTAGGCTACACAAATATTGTTGCTTTATTTGCGAATGGGACAGTTGTGATAGAAAAGAACATTATAAATAAAGTTGCGCGCTCATCGTCACTTCAACTTGGGAAAAAAGCAATGAACAAAAATGGGGCTGCTTTTGTATACCTTTGCCAGAAATTTTCAAGATTAAGTGAAGCTAAGATCAAGAAAGGTATCTCAAATAAGAAATTTATTTAAAGATGATTACTTTGACTCTGTTCTGGAAGGTGAAAAAAAGCCTGGAACTATTTTCGCCTGGTCGCAAATAAATTCTTGGGAAATAAGAGGAGTGACAACTATGTTAAACTTATGTCACTGAAAATCCACTTCCTACATTCAATTGTGGCGCTCTTAGTGATGAACATGGTGAGCGCTTCAATCAGGACATCGCTATCATGGAGAAATGATATCAAGGCAAGTGGAACGTTTCAATGTTGGCGGATTATTGCTGAACTAATTGTCGCTACACTACAGAAGCAGAATATAAGAGGGCAGCGAAAAAACCACGTCGCAATTCTGCTAATAAATAGAAGAACGATTTGTGTGAATTTTTGCAAACAACTTTTTTTCTATTAAAACAAAACTAATTTTTAAATATATTTATTATTTTTGTGTTCAGCATGTCAAAATTAATAAAATAAGCTTCTTTACCTGAAGAATACTTTTATAAAGTCAAAATTTGTCGATCAGTGTTATTGACGTAATTTCGCAACCTTTTTTGTAAATAGGACTAATAAACAATTTTTTCCGAAAAAAAAGGAAAATTACTTTCATTAATTGATTTATTAAAAAGTAAAGAAAGTGGTTGGCACCTAATGAAGCCGCATTGTTTAACCAGTGCGACAGGAATTCCATCTGGACCAGCACTAAAATCTTCATCGATTGATTCAATATACTTAAAAATAGCCTCTGCGGTTAATGATATATTCTCCAAAGAAACTTTGGGTGCGTTGTTAATATAATCAAAATACGCTAGATTAGGATAAAAAGATTCTGAACAGAATAATTATTTAAAAAGATTGGCAGATAGGCCACAAATTATGGTGAAATCACCAGTAGATCCATCCTAAATTTTGAAAGAAGAAGGAAATCCATCAGTTTTCTTCTTAACGTTAATAAATCCTCAAAATTTCTTTTTTTTTTTTTTGGATTCGCCTGGAGGTATGAAATCTTCCCAAGATACGTATACTCGACCTATACGCATGCACGATTCACATTCTAAAATCTGCCCGAATCAGCCGGGACAGACAGAATGCACCTACGTACTAAAACATACCCCCTATTGGCAATTAGGATTTTCCACTAAGCACATTAATTGGCTTTTCAGCGGAATTTAAAAATTGAATATATATAAACGCGTATTTAAGTATACTTGATTCTATATAAATAGGCAAAATCGAATTAAATAATAGTAATTATCAATTTAAGGTACCCCAAAAACAATCAAAAACACTAAACTCATTTTAACTGGTTTGCGGCCATTGTCCAACCCAAGGACCCACGTGGAAATGAGATAAGTCTCATATCCGCCAAATCAAAATCCCAATTAGTTGGATATGCATTTGGGCCAACGCAGGCATAAACTTTTATGGAAAAGAGATATACTCTGGCACACCAATCCAGGTGATAGTGTGAGTTCAGTCTGATTTCAAATCAGGAAACCACGTGAGCGCGAAAATCCCAATTCGATTAAAAATTAAAATATTGAATAATTAAAAAGTAAGTTTTAAAAACGATTCATATTTGATGGTTCTTACTTTATAAACATATTATCGGGACAAAAAAGAGAAGCAGAACAATCTCAATTGCCAATATAACATTGTTATAAAATTGCGTTAGGTATAATGGGATGAAGTTAAATTGATTTAATTATTTAAATGTAATATAATTTTCCGTTTTAAGACATCTACCGAATCAGAAAAATTAATCATATTGAAGTTATCATTGAAATCACTGCACATACATCGTAAAGGTTCATGAAGAGCGTAATTAGAACTGCACTGACTCAACTTGAAAAACAGAAAATGTCTAGTTCCTCTCCTTGGGATGTTAAAATTTAGAGCTGAGATGAGATATTCCGAATTAATCTCGCCACGAAGTAATTTATACGGAAACATGACATTAAGCATCATTCTTCTGCTTCTTAGGGATGGTAGTAAAATAATTTTAAGGCGTATTTCACACGATGGAAGCATAATATTGGGGTTCCAACGACTATGACGTAAAGCAAAAAGTAAAAACTGTTTTTGAACGGATTCCATGGCGTCGATGTAGACATTATATTGTGGGTTCCATACAACTGATGCATATTCAAGAATTGGCCTTACGAGAGAGGTATATAATAATTTAGTAGTAAAGGGATCACTGAATTCTTTAGCCCATCTTTTAATGAAACCAAGGACGCCTCTTGCCTTATTTATCACCATATTAACGTGGAGATTGGAGTTTTGAATCCATAATAACACCAAGATCGAGAAAACTGGAAACTATTTCTAAGTTAGTGTTATTTATAGTGTAATTTATGTTACTAGCTGATCTTCGCAAGAATGTCATTTGCTTACATTTTTTTAAGTTGAGATTTAATATATTTAAGCTACACCAGTCCACAAGTCTATTTAGATCAGATTAGATCAGACAATGTGCTCAGCTTAATATTATACAGATACTTATTATATAAAGCAGCTGAGCGATTTTCAAATTCCAGAAACAAACGATTGTATGTTTCTAGTTCATTTGAGTCAAAACTACAAACATATTTCTTTCAAACCCTATTCCTATTGTTGCGAAGAGTCTTTAAATCCTTTGTGTACGAAGGGTGCGCAGAATTTTTTGAAATTTGAGACTTTATGGTACAGACTGAGAAAACATGGCAAATAGCTCCTTATAGAAAAAATTGATTGAACTATTAAACTTTTATATTATTTATATATTCTATAATTATATTTTATTTACATAAAGTAAATGATTCAGCCTCAAAAAGTCAGCTCTTTTGAAATTGAATTCATAAACTGTGTCAACAAAGCTAGAAATTACAATATTCTCCCTATCAGATTTATACTAAATACTCAATGGTGGATGGTAAATATCAATAGTAATAAGTAAGGTATGAATTGCCTTCTTAACAATGACATTTTTACTGTCTGTAGTTATGACTAGGTCAAGCAGTCTTTCTAGACTATTACAAGTACAACTAAATTGTTTGAAGTCACAACATATATTGTCAACAAATTTATGTTATTGGCGTGTCTTCGAATTAGATGTACAAAAATGTGTTTCATTGTCAGAAGAATGCCACTTTAAGTCAGGCAAATTCAAATCGTCCACCAATGAAGTGTCGTCATTAACGTCAAGTAAATTTCAGATGTATGCTAAGCCTGCATAGACCTCTACACAGTGGCGGATTTAGACATTTTGCCGCCCTAGGCACGACATTAGCACCGACTCTAATATATTAAATGTTTTTCTTACAATAGAACCAAACTAGAAAAATTGTATTTTTCATTTGCTACTTACATTACATAGAGAGTTATACAACATTATAAAAATAAAGAGTTTTATTATATGCTCATGCGAAATCATTTATTACGTTCTCATAACATAGTTTTTGTACTAGATCTGTTTCAATTTTTCAAGGCATCATATTTGTCCGTCAACATAGTCGCCCGTAAATGGTTTTTAATTTGTTTTAATGTAGAAAATTAGCGTTTTCCTGAACAGTTTTTCCCCTTCTTCCTCTCAATCTTCATAAAGCTTGGCATTTTATGAAAGAGTATAATAGACAAATGAAGTCCGCAAAGAAACGGATGTATGTGTCAACAAAAGAAATTTGTTTATAAAAACCAGAAACAAGATTAGCAGTGGAACTAAACCTTTGGACGAAATACAGTCAACTTCTACACTTATCGTTCTGTCTTTGAGGAAAAATCGAACAGATGGTACATCGAACAGAGTTACCACCAACATCATATGGAATTAGTTTTGACACGAGCGCTTTATGCCACACTCGGTCAAACGCCTTTAAAATATTAAGAGCAACAGCCTTGTTCTCTCCGAAAAAGTGAGCACAGCACATTGGTTCCATTTTTTGGTTAAGAACTCTATAAGGTCACCAGTAGGCCCTACGGAAACCATATTGACGATCGCTGAGCAGTTGGTTGTGCTCTAGATAGTTCATTGTGTAATATTTTATTACGCTCTCCATAGCTTTGAAAAGCGTAGAGCATATCGTAATGGGTCGGCAGCTTGCAGGGTTCATGGCATCGCCATTTTTAGGTACTGGCTGCACATTTGCTACCTTCCCTTCCAACAAGATGGAAATACTCCTGTTATATAGGAGATCTTAGAAAGGTTACGCAAAAGCGGAGCCAGAGAAGAAGCACACTTTTTAAGCACAATTGGTGGTATTCCACCAGGACCTGAAGCTTTGTTTATGTTTAGAATTGTAAGAAGCCTTATAACTGCTCTCGTTCGAAAGTAAATTTGTTGCATTGCAGAAGATCAACCCTTAACAAGGGGCAGTGGCTGATTGCTATCCGAAAGAGTGAAACTTGGTGCAAACAATCCAGCCAATAGGTCCGCTTTATTAGCCGAGTTGGTCATCTTTTAAAAGAGTTGGAATCGATGACAATGTCTGATTCTTTACTCTTTTAATAAATGTTCAACAATTTTTGCTCACTTCGGTGGGAAGTCTTTTGTTATTAGTATTCTTGTGGGAACACCAATTCTGAATGGCTTCCCTTATTAGACATGACTGCAATCTTTAAAGTCTCATTAAATCATGAGTATTCTTTTGGTTTAAAGTTTCTCATATTGGAAATTAAATTAAAGACATTGCGGCATTTTCTTTTATATCAGCAAAACATAATTTCCAGTTGAAGTTGTTATAAAAATTATTTAAGACAGTTCAATTTGCATTTCTATAAAACCATGCAGTCCTCTTCGAAAGTTGTCAATACTTAAATAAATTCACAGTGACATTTTTCGATTTCGATATACATCACGTAAATGAAAAATATTATTTATTGAACAAAGAACTTTCGAACACAAAACTTAAAGTTACATTTTAAATAAGCTACGAAATTGTTCTATCGTCTTTTAGTTTTTTCTGCCATCATAATAATTCCGCCCTTTAAATACACTCAACAAAAAAGTTAAGAAATGTTTCAATTCATTACCCTAATTTTTTTCAATAATATCTTATATTTAGTCAAAAAGACCAAAAATGCAATAATTGCATTACGTTATACATTGTTTTTTTTAAATTACCTCCAATGGCATGCCCATATTAAAGTTATACTTTTTGTAAGCCAAAACGTAATCGATTGCACGAGTGTTCTGCAACATTTTATTCATTGCCTGTTAGCGAAGTTTTTGCTTGTTAGTTTTTCTTAAATGTTTATCGCTCAACACTTGGCCGTCGATAAATTTACAAAACTCTTCAAACTAGTTTATTGACTTATACTAAGTTTCTTTAAAAATTAGCCACAAAATATTTTGCCGCCCTGTCAATTCGGCTGCAACTATATAGATGCCGTTTCTAACATTATTTTTTTCCTAAAAATTTTTCAGCCCACAAAATTTTGCCACCCCTAAAATGTTGCCGCCCTAGGCCCGGGCCTCACTGAATTCAGTACTGCCTCTACACTGCTCTTAGGAGAAACGTATGCATTAATTACATATACATTGGAATTGCAATGTACAGCCTTAACGCATATAAGTTAGATAGTAGCAGAGCAGGGAATATCAATAAAGGAACTAACGCAGGAGTTGCTTACAGCTAATAGGATACCACCAGCAACTGCAGAATTATTGTCAGCGTGTCTGTCCTTCCTATACACTTCAAAACTATTGTCGAACAGTTCTAAGTCAGTAATTCCTCCATTCAACCAAATTTCAGTTAACGCGATAATATCTTCAGAAAAATTCTGAGTTGACAAAATAATTTCTCGCGTCTTTGAACCGCAATCCCCTTATATTTTTATAGTAATTTTGAAGCCCTATTTAGTTTGTTTGTTTCTGATTGGCGATATTATTCGTCCTACTAGACCTATGTGTAGGATTAAACTCAGACATCAGCCCACAAATTAGAGCTCAGAACAGTTGCAAACTCTTCAGCAGCAATTGTGAGAATAAATGATGCGTGGGAAGGTTTATTGTCCATTTTTTTGCATGAGCAGAAAGCAGTCTGACTTACTAATTGGTTATGTCTGACAAACGTCAATACATTTTCACTTGTTGTGTCGGGCTAAAGACTTGAAATGAAAATCTTCTTTCTTCTCGACACCGCTCTTAAGTTTAATGAACTATTCTGCCGTCCTAAGAAAGAAATTTACTAACGCCAAAATGTAGAAAAAGGCAGATTCGAAACCGTGAATTAGTTTCTGATTTTTGTGTTAAGCTAAGATTACCCATTTTCAACTCTTAATGACTTCAAAATTTAACTAAAGGGGTCACTTCTAACGTGTTTCTTAGAGAGATAAAAAACGTAAAAGCTAAATATCTCAAAACTACCCAAATGGAGATATGACTTTTTTACTTAGGAGGGTAGTATTGCGCTCATTAGATATAGCAATCTCATTTCTAACTGGGGGAGAAACAGATTGAGGAAATAGAGTAATACCTCTATTATCTATCCTCGCTCGTTTAGTCGAGATCTGCTTCGTCTCACAAGTGCCTGGAAGCGTCATGCGTTGCTTATTATTTATATTTTTGGAATTATTCCTCTTTTCCTTCGAAATATTTAAGTCTGTTTTAGATGAAAATAGGTCTGTTCCCGTTCTTTTTGGACTAAAACTGTTAAAACTATCAAAAGCGTGAGAATAAGGAATAATCTCTGAAAAACAGATAAAAACACAAAAAAGTACGGGAACGTTTTTTTGACTAAAATTGTGTAATCTATCAAATAAAATCGTTTGCCGAAATGAAGAAAAATTGTCACATTCATATGTATTACAATATTGCAATTAATTCTCAAATTAACATTTGCATTTATTTTTTTACAATTTAACAGTTTCCATTCCAATAGTTTTTTTATTTATTTCAAAGAACTTTTTATGTTTTGCAATTTCCTTGCTCACTTGTTAACAGCTGATTTTAAGCAGTTTGACACTTTTACCATTTTTACCAGAAGAAATTTCTCGGACTAAGACTTGCAACGTTTGACGGTGAGGGGACATTTTGAACTCTTTCGACTGCACTCTCTTTTACCATTTTTTCCAGTACGGGAACGCTTTTCGGACTAAAACCTGCAATACTGGTAAATTAGACTAAAACTTTAGAGTACGGGAACAGACCTGCAATTTGATTCTCAGAAGAAGAGGCTGGAAGCATCAGAGACATTGCAGTCGAAATATTTTTGTATTTTTGTAGAAAGCAAGCTCTGAATTAAAAAAATCGATTTCAAATTAATTCCATCTATCATGCTCCGCAACTGATTTGGAAAATGACTAAAATTATTTTCAAAAAGTTCATGAATTTGACCAATTTTTCATTATTTTATTTTTATATTATAACCTGTCTGAATTTTAAAGCACAAGATGTTAAGTTTATAAATGCCAAATAAGAAAACTAGTCTCAAATAATGAAATGGTAAAATTTCAATTATTTCATTTTGGTAGCTGACAAAATCAACCAATTTATCTCTCATCGTCTATTTTCGCTATTGTTCGCAAACGCATACTTCGTGCATGCCAAAGCATCGTCACGATCAAACCAACTACATGGGCACATGCCAAACATGATCTCCTACGCAACCCTTTTCTCTATAGCACATACTCGTCTTATGTTCGCTTGCAACTCTTCGACTTATGTTTGATGTTCTACACAGCATGGTATGAATTCTTGCTTTCACAAAAAATATTTCCTTCTTTTGCTTTAAGCGCGTCAAGTTATGTCTTATTTATATTTTAATGCATATTTTAGGCACATATTTTTTATGTTAAGATTACACATTAAATGAATGTTTTTAGATCTCTAGTTATTACTAACTTTCCATGTTCCCCGATTTGATCAATGCTTTCCCCGCCATTATATGTATATTTGTCAAGCAATACCGAAAAACCGCGAAAATTCCGCCACCTAGCAGCTCTGTTGTTCACTGACTATCGCCTCAATCAAAATGCAAATTCTAAAAATAATTTTATTTTCTTTTGCAGCTTTAAGCAAAGTTTTCGTAACTTATTTCAACTTTATTTGTTGGCCATTTTTTTGTTGGCCTCACTCAATTTTCTTTGTTATCGCTGCTTAGTAAGTTCAAATTAAAATTATTTTTTTATCTTATATTATCTTGTTATAATTTTTTTTTATGAATTTGCTTACGGGCATGTACTTATGAAAGTTATTCTGTAGCATTTTTACCTTCACAGAAAAAATGGTGAAGTCGCACGGGATCGTAACTGTGTGCCCATTTTTTCCGACTTACAAAAAGTAAAATATTTTTTTATACATATGCATATAAAATGCCGGAAGTCAAGGCAAAAAAAATTATATTATCCTCTAAATTCACACAATAAATAAATAAGGAAGACAGTTTTTCAGTTTTATTACATTTTTTATTACTTTTTTATGCGCTTTTTTATCTGTTTGTATTTTGTTTTGTTGTTTCTTTAGTTGTTGTTGTTGTTTTATTGCCATTGATTGATTTTGAAGATTGTAGTGTTTCTGATCCTGCTTTTGTCATTGTTGTTGTTGTAGTTGTTGTTGTTGTTGCTGTTAGTAAATTGATATGCACGTTAACAACAGATACCGCTACAAAAGCTTCAGGTTGTCGATTACCCGCAGGAAAAATAAAAACCAAATAATAATAATAACATCGATGCTACAAACACTTAAGCTCAGTCCATAACTTAAAATAACAAATTTCCGTATATATCGAAAAATTCCATTAAATTTTTTTTTTAAATAATTTTCATGTTTTACACTGATATATGTACATAAATTCGTTTGGCACAAGTTTTTTGTTTTTTTTTGTTTCAATTTCAGAATGAATTTTATGCTCAAATTTCATTGATTGTGTGTGGTCTTAGTTTTGCTGTGTTGGCTGTATGTATCCCAGATGAAAAACAAAGCAGGCCATCCGTTGGTAGGAATGTGGCATGTTTACATTTTAATATTAATTTTAAAAGTCCACTTTTTTAAATTTTAAAAACTTCCTTGCTTGTGGTATGCATAATGTTTGCCAATGCAAAATTCTGGTTAATTTTAAGCTTAAGAAAAAAAGGCTACATTTACGAACATTCAAATTTTTGTTGCTAGAAGCGAAAATTTAATTTCCGCGTCGCACAGTGGGTTGAAATCCAAAAAAATTAAGATTAATTTACCTAGAAGTCGGAGGGAATCTTTGACTTTTGTTTTATTTAGATTGGGTTCATATAAAAAAAATACAAATTCTGTTCGTCCGTCCGTCTGTCCGTCTTTCGACATTATAAAAGTCGTGATTTTAAAGCTATCATCATGAAATTCGATATTTAAGCTTGTATATCTATTAGGGCGGGTCAAATTCTGGCTCAGCGAAATTCGTAAAATACATGTAATTTCAAGACTTTTTCTCCACTACAGCATATACAAATTCTGAAAAAAAGCTGTGCGGACTTTCGTAAATAGATTCATACACATACATTCATACATTCATATTTTATAATTGAGAACAAAATCTATTTACGAATGTCCGCACAGCTTTTTTTCAGAATTTGTATATGCTGTAGTGGAGAAAAAGTCTTGAAATTACATGTATTTTACGAATTTCGCTGAGCCAGACCTCCAAAAAATTCGTCCATACAAATTGACCCGCCCTAATATCTATATATATAAAATGGAATGTGTGTTTGTTTATTTGTTTGTTTGTACCTAACTGGGACTCTGGCATGATTAATAGGGTACTTTTTTCGACCACGCCCACTTTTACACCCACTTTTTTAAAATTATGTAATTGCTCCCACATAGTTTTTAACAGATTTACTTTAAATTGTATACACATTATACTCCAGGCGAGGGAGAAATAAACATTTCTTACCCCACGCCCCCTTTCACGCCCCTTTTCATGCCAAATTTAAGTTTTAAACTTTTTGTTCTCTGTACAAATTTGTTCCTTCCAACAGATTATTTTTTATTTGGTAGTATATTGCTCTTAATATTGTTAACGTCACCATATATTGTTATATATTGTTAACTATGAACCACGCCCACTTTACCGCCCCCTTTTTTTAATTCAGATACTTACTTATACCACTAACAATGTTTGCTGAACAAAATACTTTTTTGTGATATGTATTTTCCTAAAGTTTTATATAGTTTTTATCTACAGGTAAGGTAGCCATAGATTTTTTTATTACCAAATCCCCCTTTTTCGCCCCATTTTACTTTAATTATAATTAATCTGCTTTCAATCTATATATATAAAAATAAATGTCTGTCTGTCTGTTTGTTTGTTTGTTTGTGGTTTATAGGAGGCCAAACCCTTAGACCGATCTTCCTGAAACTTTCACAGCATTTTACAATGACTCTGGAAAGAATAATAGGCTCTATGAAGTTTTTATTGGACAAAGGGGCGTGGCACTGCCCATATAACCCAAAAATTTAAATCGCCATATTTTGGGCATTTTTTGATCTACGTTGATGCTATTTGGTACATATGGTATTGGCATAATTAGGAATACGTACCAGGAGAAAAGTGGGTGGGACCACGCCCCTTTTTAGGAAAATTAAAAATCGCAATATAGTCTTAACTACTGGACCGATCATCATTAAATTTTCACAATAGGATATTCTTACGAAATAATAAATTCTTGACTATATAAAGTTGTGAGTGGACGAAGGGGCGTGGCCTCGCCCATATAACCCAAAATTTAAAATCGTCATATCTTGAGCATTTTTTGACCAAAGGCGGCAGTATTTGCTATATATGGTATTGGCATGAATAGAAATACGTACCAAAATAAAAGTGGGTGGAGCACGCCCCTTTGTTTGCGAGATATTGGAGGCTGGACCTGATAACCGATCTTAAATTTTCACAGCGTTCAGCTTTGACTCAGGAATACTTATTACTTGATATTATTTTTCGACCATGCACACTTCTGCACCTACTTTTTTACTACGTTTATTAATGGCTTTACCACAAATTTAAAATACATATTAATTAAAATAGTGGGTAGCCCCATTCTCTTTCTTCCACCACTGTCTTCAAAACAGCTGATTTTATAATAGGTGTTAATTAAAATAGAGAGTGGGGTAACTCCATTCTCATTCTTTCACAACTGACTGCGAAACAGCTGATCGTGTACTTGCTGCTTTTTGATTGGTCTAAAAATAAAAAGGGGGAGCATAAAGCAAATTACATGCGATTCGGTGCTGAATTCTAATTGGTTTACAACAAAAAAAATAGGCGAAGCATTGCAATAATTAAATTAAATAAATAAATTTTTGTAAATATATAAATACTTTTAATTTTATTTTATACGAGGGGGGTAGCGAAGCACACCGGGTTCAGCTAGTAAAATATAAAGATTAAGTTCGAAATTGAGCTAAATCGGGTAAAAACCGCGCCTACCTCCCATACAGAGTGACTTTATTTTAAAGGTAAAATCTTTGAAAAATCTACAAAAATTAAATAAATGCCTTGAAATTTTTCACGTAAGTTTTTATCTTCAATATAAATCCTAACTATGTAATTTGGACAAATCAGATGAAAACCACTCACAAGAGTGTCTTTATTTTAACCGTAAAATTTCTTAAAAATGCACAAAAATTAAAAACTAAATTAAAAACTAAATTAAAAACTGCTAGTATAAAATAAACACAAATCAATACTCAACAAAAATTAAGTACAACAATAACAACCGCAACAACGAAAAACATGACAAAACTAATTAAAGACAAGAGCCTTTGTGTTTGTAAGAGTGACTATTATCACGATTTATGAAAAAAAAAAGATTCGGGTAAAAACGAGAAACTTTTTATTGCTGAATATGGAAGCTTAGATATTGAAATTTAATACAAAATTTTCATTTCAACTTGATCATACGGTATTCTTATTTAATACTCCACACATATTTCGAAAATAGCGCAAATTTTGACATATTTAAAAAATGTTTTTTCATATTTCTGCACAATTATTTTTAACAATTTTTGTTTAATCACGCTTAAATATCTGAAGTTGAAGGTTCCATAATACAAATATCACTTTGAATGTACAAAAAGAAAATATTAATTTTTGAACTATGTCAAATTTCAATTTGTTAAACTGTTCGCGAAAAAACGAAAAAGTTCTCACATTTAAAGCTATGCAGCAGAAAAAGTAAACAACATATAACATTGCAATTTTCAGTAATGATGCACAATTTTGTGCTCTTTAATCGAGTAGTTTTATCAAAAAATTATCAAAAAAACAAATTTAATATCAAATTGAATTTGAATCAACGAAAAAACTTACGGTAAATTTGATTCCTACTGCTCTGAACTTATTTCTGATGATCTCATTCGGAAAATTAAGTCCAAAGAGTAAAGTGTTGAAGAGAGTGAAGTTCTTATATACTATACTATATATCAGAGGTGGGCACGATTGAGGCCATTAAGAGTCACATTCGATTTTCAAAACCTTCCAAAAAGCCGCACAGTACTTCAAACATAGATTAAAACCAAAAATAATTTTTATATAAATTCAGGTATTATTATAAAAAATCAAAATTAATATTAATGATGTACTTACATAACATATCTTACATAACGTATCTGCAAACTAATAATAAAAAAATTTGTCATTTTAAGATTTTAAACAAAACGCAAACGAGATTTAGAACAAATCTTTGGCCAATATGATAAAATGTTGTTCTTATTGGTTAAAGCCGTTCGCAACAACCACAGCTGACTTAAACATCCAGCTCAACTTTTGTCAGACTTCTCACTAATCTGAGCTTACCTTGTAATTGTATCATGGAGAAAAAGTGCACGATAATTAAAGAAAATGTACAGGAAATAAAAACAAGGTCGTTGGTCAAACAACAATAAAACGTTTCTGTAACTATTGCAACAAATAGTGATTTTTTTCTGACGTCACAGTAGTTTATTTCAAAATACATAAATAAGAAAAATAAATTGGCCATTTCAGCTCTAGAAAAGACTTTGTCCGAGCTTCTATTGATCAATTGTGATGTGCGTGTTATTAAAAGCTTGAACACTAATTATCGAGAACTGGACCTACGAGTTCAATGCTGACTCCGAACGGCTTATGTTCTCAAGAAACTTTACATGGCAGTTTTTACTCTGTGAGGTTAGCCATTGTCTGCAGGGAGGTGACGACCGAACAAAAAAAATTAAAAACATTCTGTCTGAGCTGAAAATGAACCCGGGCTACCGCGGTTTTTTAGCTTAGGGGACACGCAGTCTATTCACTAGACTGCGACCACCTCAAGAAGCAAATATTTTTCTCACCAGTTAAAAACATAGTGATAACATCACTCGATTTGAGTCGTATATTTTAGCTAACAGAAAAACTTCGGCTATCAAATTCCTTCGAAAGTAGAATTGAAACATTTGAATAAAAGTCACCGATTTATCTCATTTTATTACAAAAGCAGTGCAAATGGGAATGACGTCAAAGTAAAAAAAACTGCTTGGCCTGCGGTGAAAAAAGTTATAGAACCGAGCTACAGAACAATATTAAATTTTATGGAATTTTTTAATTTTTTTGTTATATTTTGAAATATCAAAATAAAAAAAGAGCCACACCTTACTTAACAAAGAGCCGCATGCGGCTCAATGAGCCACATTTGCCCACCGTTGCTATATATCATACAATTATACTACGCAGTTGTAAAAGCTTCCCTGTTGAATGTCTGCCGGCAACATGCCTTAGAAGTTCAGCAGACATGCTCGTCTCCATACCCTCTTACATCTCTATAGGCATGTCCTAGGATGGCAGTCTGCCAAATAAACTGCCGTAGCAGTAATGCAGCATGCATCTCATGAAATAAATACAGAATTAATACCGTGAGATGAATGCAGCATTAATGCAGTGAGATGCATTCAGCATTGCTGCTACGGCAGCTCATTTAGCAGACATGCCTTCTTAGGACATGCCTATAAGAAAAAGATATAAGCTGGTCTGGAGGCGAGCATGTCGGCTAACCAAGGCATGTTGCCGACAGACATACAGCAGGGCTCCATTTACAACTGGAATGTGCTTGTGCTTATGCGTGTGTGTTTGTGTGCCTGCTTGCGTGGCTTTGTGAACTGGCACACACGCACCTAAAAACAATTTACAACCAATACATTTCCAAAGTATTAAGCATAGAAATTCGATGAATATTTTATCATTTATCTTGCACGCAACTCACGTTAAAATATTCAAAAAATTTGGTAATTTTCCCATATAATTTTTTTTTTTTTTTGCAATGAAAAAAGAGGTTTTTTTTAGCAAAAAGAATAAGGGAATAAAGCTAAAATGTTATGGTAATACGATTGAAGAGGGAGAAAAGGTAAGCAAACTTAAGTGTGAACAAAATATCTGAGTAACTATCGATACAATCGATACAATTATAAAAAAAAAATTAGCAATGATTGTATTATTTGTAGGACTGATGGCCTTGACGATTGTCGTCAATACTCTTATTCATCTTTATTTCTTTGGAAGTTTTCTGCCAATTAAGTTAAAGATCTTTTGCAATATGATAAAGAAATACAAATCATTGGAAATATTTACAATCTTCTTTTAATTTTTTATATAGTTTTTAACTGTTTTTACTTTTCAGTTTCTTTTACTTGTCGTGTTTATTGGTTTCTATTTTTCTATTCTTTGACATTTCTTCAGGCAAGCTTAATGAGGGCAGATAAATTATTTTAAAAAAGTATGTGTGTGGCCGCAACGCACGATAGAAGAGAAACCATAGTACGATTTTTTCATAAAACACAGTTACTTAAGAATGATATAAAACGACTTGAAACTCAAAGTTTTGACTTTCGATACAACTATCTACTCTAGTTTTTTCTATCACGGTGTGACCATCAAATTTTTTTTAAATAATTACAAAAGGTCAAGATTGTGGGCACGTGTAAGAGTGTACTGCTCGTGGTAGTCCGGCCTCTGGATCACGTCTGAGTTCCGAGATCAAGACTTTTTTATATTAATACGTTGCAATCACTTTTTCACCTATTGCACGCAATGTCAGAAAATAGTTTTATCAACGTTTCTGGTGGTCTTTTTAAAAAACTAAGTCATTTTTATACATTTCTTTAGATTTTTGCAAGTATTTTCAAATTAAATTAATGATATGATATCAATTGATAAAATTATATTCAATTCAAGAAGTCAAACCGATCGGACGTGTTATTACATAGCTCCGCAACCTCGCTCACCGTTCTTAAAAACAAAAACAAATATAAAAGCCTTAACTCTCTGTGCAAGTTCTGTTGACCTAGTTACAACAATTAATTATTGCGAAAAACGCAAAGAATTAAAAATTACAAGAATAATTTAAGTGTCAAACTGCAATTCAGCAAAATAATTTGTTTGTGACAATCCAGTGCGACACCAAAAATAAACTATAAACAAAAATAAAAAAAAAATAAAAATAAACCAAAACAACAATAAATAACTGTTATTTATTCGGCTAGAACTTATTTTTAAAGCAATTTACTGATTTTGACCTAGTTACGCTAAAAACAATTAAAAAAAAGCATTTAAATATGGAAAAAAGCTGTTCTTCATCTCTATGCACCGTGGAAGACCACAATGCAACAAAGGTGGCATGCAAAAGCCTGTGTGATAAATCTTTCCACGCTTGTTGTATAGGCTTATCTAAGAGAAGTCTCACATATTTAAATGACTACCTTGCGAACTTTTCATTTTACTGCGATGAGTGCAAGGATATTTCACTCTCACACGTCCTTCTTGCAGTAAAGTGCCTAAGTGATAAAACAAACTCGCTACGGTCTGACACTAAACAATGTTTAAAAAAAATAAGTGAGCAAGCTACTAAGGTCGATGGGGTCTTAAAAACTGCCGAAGATCTCAGCAGCTTTATTGAATCCGCAAAATCTGATCTGGATACAAATATATCCAAACTATCATGTAACCTTATAACAGTTATGGACACCATAGCTGATTTAAAAAATAATGTGTCATCTTTTGAAACCGCGATAACCAAAATCAATGACTCTTTAACGCATAAGTATAAAACAACTGACAACGAAAAACGTACAATACAAAACATATCGGAAAATCTCGCTGTTCTTAGAATGGACGTCGACACCATGATACAATCCAATTCAAGGGTAACTTTAACACCACCTCAGCAGCCAGATCCACTAATTGAAGTTTTATACCATAAGGTAAATGAAATGAGTGATGATCATGAAATATTTCGGGTGTCGCTTGCTGAAATTACTGATTATATCAGATATGCTCCAGAAAGAGTTCAGAACATCCCAAAATCACCCCATCACAACGCTTCTTCCATCTTTGAAGAAATCATAGAAGCTACCGATCCTACTTCACTGGTTCATTCTTTGCGCTCACCACCGGCGTCTCTCTCTGATAAAGAAATGGGGCCACCTATTGCTATTCCTTTGGCTTCACCGCGCAAATTGATCCATAAGTTTGGAACATCATGGACATCATCTGAATGGGATAACCGCATCAAAAAGCTAAAGAGTGTGAATGATAGCCTAAAAACGACATTGTTTGTTAAGGGCCTCCCAGTAAAAACTACAGTATCCTGGCTACGTAATTATTTTCAGAAAAAAATTGGTTTCGCAATTTCTGACTGCATAAAAATGTCCATCAAGGCCAGAAAATTCTGCAGTTTTAAGTTGGACATTCCAACTCAATATGTATGGATGTTTCTAAACATCTCTGGTGGTATAATGATGCATGGTAAGTGGAAAATCTCCGAGTGGATAGTCAACCCTGAGAAGAAGCTGAAGACACCTAGAAATAGCAGCGAAAATAACGATGATCATCATATAAATAGAACTATGAGTAAGCCTGTAAATAATGATAATTCCACTAAGCTTAATTCAAAGTCTATTAAAAGTAAAGCATCAATGAATGATGGCAATGTTCATCATAAAATTAAAATAATGAATAATCCTACGAATAATGTTTATTCTTCTTAGTTTAACTATAAGTCTAATAAAAGTAATGCTCCTTATAAACCTTTGCCAGATTGTAACTGGTCTTATAAAACAAATGTTTTTCCCAAATTTTCTCCTTTTCCAAAACATACTTCAATTCCTCTATCCTCTTCCGTTCAAAAATAATTAAAATCTAAACGCGTCTCGTTTAACCTTAACCCTGAATCTGACTCCATCTACACTAAAAATACACCTAAAATCCACATTACATCCTATCCTAATTTCGTGCACTCTCATACTCTAAGCCCATCTCCATCTGATCCAATTATAATTGAGCCCTCGAACCAACCTGTCAGTCCGAAGTCATTCCTAGACCCTCTACTACCACCAAGAGTCAAATTAACGTTAAATTCTTGCGCAGACACTGAGAGTAGATATGCCCTTTCTCGTCTTAGAGAGAACAGTGTATTTAATAACATTTCTGTATCTCATGAAAAGTTAATGATGGCATATTTTAATTACAATATTGTTTTTAATAATTCTAAAAAAAATAATATTTTTTAGAATTATGTATAAGCTTAATGCCAATTAAGTTCATGAAGCAACAGGTTGCAACAACAATAAGTTCTTTGCAGAACAAACCACCAAGCAGACTAGACAGCTGTTTCGTTGATAGCTACATCAACTCATCAGTAGTCTTCTGTGGCTTCTGCAGTACCATCCACTTTGATAAGCTTATACTAACACCTTCTGTTTAATTAAAACAGAATTATGTGCTGTAGGTCGCCTTTCAAAGCAATGTTTTTCTACTACTTTGCAAAAGCAAAGGTTCAAAAAAGCGACTGCATTGATTCTGCAAAGACTTGTATCTCGCCTACATGCACAAAGCCCCTGATTCAACATGCATTGAAGGCAAGACTAAAACTAATCTTAAAGTTTTAATTCAGCAAGAAGGTCTGCCTACCGATGTTGATGACTTGCTTAACTTATTTATTCGTTTTCACGACCAACTCGGCGTGACGATCGATCAAGTCAAGGCGGATCTTGATACCTATGGTGCTAACGTCAGGACTAAACATGTCTCCCTTTTTCAAAAAACGCGTAAAGACCAACAACAATATTATCGTCCCTAACTCCCATTTCTTAAATATATTTTACCATAACTGCGGCGGCATGAGAAGCAAATTAAATAAACTCTATGTTGACGCCAAATCATGTCACTTCAATGTTCTAGTATTCACTGAGACATGGTTAAATGATACCTTCAATAATGAAGAAATTCTTGACAGTAATTGGACTGTCTTCAGAAACGATCGGGATAACTCCTCTACTGGTCTTTCTAGAGGAGGTGGCATTCTCATAGCAACTCACAATTCTCTTTCAAGTGAGCTAATAGATACGCATACCCATAAACTTTTTGATCACCTGATAATTAAAGTCTGTTCAGGAAATAGTCTTCTTATGTACATAGGTGTCGTTTACATTCCTCCCGGCTCAAGTGAAACAACATACAATGAGCTATGTGAAACACTGTCCTCCTTTACATTCACTCTTAAAGAGGAAGATAAGGTTGTTATTCTTGGTGACTTCAACCGGCCAAATATCTCTTTTGTTGTTGATGATAATGACAAGTATCTTCTTCCTGTTAACCTTTCTAATGCCATAGATTTCTCATTATTTAGTACCTTTTATGGCAACGATCTGCAACAAGTTTCTTCTGAACAAAATAAAAATGGCAGATGGTTGGACCTTATCTTTACAAACTCGTACGATGAAGTGAAGGTTAGTCCATGCACTGAAGCAGAAAATTTATTTACTAACACTGTTCACCATACAGCTTTAACAGTTGCTTTCTCTGCTAACGACATTACTTTTACCCAGTCTTATAATAACTCTATTGCATACAATTACCTCAACGCCGATTACGAAAGTATTAAATGTTATCTAAATGCTCTAAACTGGAATAATATTCAATCCAACATAGATTTAGACAGCGCTGTCTCAAGATTTTATCAGCACATTTTTACTGCTATCGAAAACTATGTGCCAAAAATAAAGAAAAAGAATAAGCTTTCGGAGCCATGGCTAGACAAAAATCTCAGATTTTTGAGAAACCAAAGTAACAAAATTTACAAACTTCTCAAAACCACCGAAAATGTAAGCGATGAACTGAAGCCAAGATATGACGAGCTATCTAAAGAGTTCTCTATCAAGTCAGAAGAAACGTATAAGTTGTACACTAACCTTATCGGCGAGAAAATTGTCCAAGAGCCACAAAAATTTTTTGACTTCGTTAACATGAAGCGAAAATCTAGCGGCTATCCATCTTCTATGTTTAAAGGTGATGTCAATTCCTCCAACCCTCATGAAATCAGCAATTTATATGCAGACTATTTTAAAGAAGTTTTCTGAGTTTTCACAAGTAATACTTATAGTTCCCCTCCGTTTTCAGGAATTTGCCCTATAATTAATCATATCCAACTAACGTGTGATGAGATATCTAATGCGATTAAAGAAATTGATACAAATAAAGGACCCGGCCCAGACTTGTTACCCCCGCACTTACTAGTCCGATGTTTAGACACACTTATCATGCCTTTATATATAATATTTAACAAATCTCTACTCCAAGGATATTTTCCATCGTATTGGAAGATATCTCATCTAACACCAATACATAAAAATGGCGATAAAAGGTCTGTTAAAAACTATAGAGGAATCGCCATATTATCGGCTATTCCAAAATTGTTCGAAAAAATTATATGCGCAAAACTAACATCTATTATAAATCCTTTACTCAATGAACAGCAACATGGTTTCCGTAAAGGTAGATCAACCACATCAAATCTAATGACTATGATCTCTGATGTTTTAAGTAAAATGGAGAAAGGACATCAAGTGGAGGCAATATACACCGACTTTAGCAAAGCTTTTGATCGAGTCGATCATGATATCTTGGCTTCCAAATTGGAAAAGATTGGTATCTCAGGATCTTTGCTCAGTTGGCTGAAGTCCTATCTCCACGACAGGTCTCAGTTCGTAAAATTTCAATGTACCTTATCCAAACAGATTTTAGTTACATCCGGCGTACCACAAGGTAGTCACCTTGGTCCACTTCTCTTTAATATTTTTATCTCAGACCTATCTGATATTCTTTGCGATATCCCACATCTAATGTATGCAGACGACCTAAAAATGTACCATGTTATTAAATCGGAAACAGATGTAATTTACTAATTGAACTTAAAAGAGTCAACCATATTGTTGATCTTGGTGTAGACTTGGACAACAATTTGCGTTTCAACTTACATTATGATACAATTGTATCTAGGGCCAGTAAACTACTCGGTTTTATAAAACGGCGTGCAAAAGAGTTCAGAAATGTTTGGGTCACGAAAGCTTTATACTACGCATTAGTGCGCCCTATTCTTGAATATGGATGCATTATTTGGAATCCTGCTTTCGAATCACACAGTGAAAGACTTGAATCTATTTAAAAGCAATTTCTGCTTTTTGAGCTTAGGGACACGTATAACCCCCGTGAGTACAATGTATTGCCACCTTATGATTTTAGGCTTAGCCTTCTGAATTTAATGCCCCTTTCAACAAGAAGGACTTTACTTAGTTCATGTTTTACCTTCGATATCATTAACGGTGTTGTTGATAGCGATTATATATCAAACAAGATACAATTTAATGACCCGATCAGACGTACACGGCATACACGACTATTAAATGAATATCAACATCACACTGTCTACGCAAGAAATGAGCCGATAAATAGGTGCTGTAGAGAATTCAATAATATCAGCGAGTACTATTCACCCCCTATGTCTAAGCTAACTTTTAAGAAAAATCTTTGCAAGTCCCCATTTCCGTCATAGTTCCTTCCTTCAAGCAACTAGGTTTGAAATCTTAATCTATAATTAAGCATGCCCTCTCCAAATCTTTTTTCCCTACTAAAAGCCCAATAATCCTGTACTCTTCATTTATTGTCCTTTTGGACATTAAGAATTAAATGCTAAGATAATAAATAGCCAGTCCAATTCCCTATTCCCTTCTCAGATGTCTCCTAATCTTATTAAATAAAATTCTTATCTATATTACTATGTATAAAATATGTTAGCATGTAAGTTCCTTTTCTTTTTTTTTTCTTCTCTCCTTTTCTTTTTGACGTGTTACTGAATTCATGTCGATCAGGTGGGCGGATTACGCCCACATTGATTTGCATATCGAACACCAAAATAAGGAAATGGGAGAAAGAAAAAAAAAGAAAAAATAAACAAACCTGTTAGAATAAGTAAATTGCCTTGCTTGGCCAATAAATAAATAAAAATAAATAGATATAACTTGTTTAATTATTGTTGTTGGCTCTGGAGATAAATACTATTAAGTGGAACCATTTTTTTTTGTCGAAAAAACGGAGTGACAGAAAAAAAAGAATGACATTTTCGGAAGCACCGAACAATTTTACATTAGAAATGGATAGTGGCATTCATTGTACATTCTGGCTGTAAGCCAGTGTAATAAAGGACCTCCGGGAGATTTTCAAAAAACAAAAAGCACTTTTTAAAAAATTTTTGTTTGATTCTTTATTTTACTTTAGACCAAAGAATTTTTAAATTGTTAAAGTTTAAATATTCAAGACTTATCCCTGACCTTTTGGTTCAAAAATTATTTTGGATGAGATACAAAAGAACAATGCCGCGAAAGTACGTTTTTAAATCGGTGAGCAATATGAGCTCAAATACTATTCATCCGATTGTTGCCAAATTTTTCACACTTACTTAAGGACTCATTAAGAGAGGTTTAATCGTTCGATTTTTTTTATACATATTTTTCGATTTATAACATAAAACGACCACAAACAATGAACATTTTGTTGCTACGCCCGCCATTTTGTCAACAATTTAAATTTTTCAATAATCACGGATTTTTGAACTCTTTACTAAACCGAAAAAAACAGTCTCCAGATATCTTGCTCACCACAACTTTAAGGACTTTCGCGGCATTGGACTTTTCTACCTTATCGAAGAATGTGTTTGGACCAAAATGACATTGATAAATCTTAAATAGTTATTCTTTAATAATGTAAAAACAAATCGCTTTAAAATAAAGTACAACTTCAAAAAAAAGCTTTAAAAAAGTGTCTTGTTTTATTTTGGTATTGAAGTTTTTCGTTTAAATATTAAAAAATTAGTAACAAAATAAGCACAAAATCAAGCAAACTTCATTTACAAACTATGTTCCAGTCTAATTTTATCAAATATTTTCATTTCATTTTATACTTTTTGTTAATTTGCTACATTATTTGGATACATAAAATAACTTTAAAGCAGGATCATAAAAATCACTATTCAGCTGAAAACTTGAATTTTTGACAATTAACTCAAAATTATTTTAGTTCGTCAAAATATATATGAAGTCCGTAAGGATTAAAAAATCAGACATACAATTAAACAAGTTAGTCACTTGCACCCTCATCTTTGATTGGCAAATTACCGCTTTATGATCACTTCAAAAATAATCCGCAAAACTTTTCGAAACAAAATTGTTGATTGCATCTGGCACAAATATAATCAGCGCTTATTGTAGCTTTCATGCGGCGCTTAAAAGGTTGGGTAAATGTTATTCCGAAAACATGGTAACATCCACGATAACCGTCTCCGCCCACAGACCTCTTCCCTACTGTTTGCTAAAAAGTTATTCAACTAAATTTATTTTATATAGATCAATAAAATATTCTGAAATCTGTTAAGCGTTATGCTGCTGGATTGCTCTCGATTATCTTAACTAACTTTTATGAAAATCCAAATAAACCCTGCAACAAACACAGAAAAGCACTAAATGTCCACACAATTATGAGTGTGATTTTGAACTAACTTATTTTTTTATGAGCTGCGATACATCAATATTTATTACAGTTTAAAAATACAACAAAAAATCACATTAGCACATGTTTTCAAAACGCCAATCACAGTATCACAATTAGGGGATGTACTCCCGGGATCCCGGAATATTTCCGGTCCCGACAGTCCCTGGATATAAAATGTAAAATCTCGGGATTTTCTAGATTTTCAGGATCCTGAGATTTTATTAAATTTTTAGCAAAAATATATTTATATAAAATTATAAAAATTTTAAAATAAAAATTCATAAAGTTATAGTTCAGGAAGAGTTTATTATAAAAATCCTCTTCATCTTCCTTTAATTAATTTATTATTACCACTGCAGCCAACTCGCTATACATTCGAAATAATTAGCTTAGATTAGACACATCAGAAAATATAATTTATTTTTATTTTGTAACTTTTTTTAAACCAAATCGCTTGGTATTATAAAATGAAGTCATAGCATCTAACGTAAGTGATTTACATAAATTAAGAGAGATATTTGACGTTTAACGCAGTTGTATTTTTGATTTTGTGCCGAACAGAAGCAGCAAAATTTTTTGTTTTGTGTCGTAATAATTTTTCTATAAAAATGGTTTGAGTAGTTGGTGTATAAAGTAAAACTTTTTTTCATTCATATCACACTCCCTTTATATACAAATTTCTAGATAAATCCTGTTTTTCAAACATATTTTACTGCACTCCTGTATTATAACATTATAACACAACTTATGAATGGTTTTATCCATAAAGTAGCCAACCTGGCAAAAGGTAAACATCAAATGGATTTTTTTTAATTTCTTAGGGCCTAAATAATAAGAATATTAAATTAAAAAATTATTACAAGTTTATTCTAGCCTAGCCGTTACAAGGGTTAATGAGGTCTAACAACATGTGGGATCGTTTAGCCGCAAAGTTTAATTTTAAGATATTCAGCCATCACACCAGTCTTGACAACATGTAGTATCATCTGAAAACTTCTTATAAAGTTCTTTTTAAAACGTATTATTTTAAAAAAATAAAGCAAAATAGTTTCTTTTTTATAATTCTTTTTAAAATGTTGTGAAAATTTTCAGAAGGCAATCTATTTTTGTTGGGTTATTTTTAAGACTTTATCTAGACTTGTTTTTTATTACCTTATTTTTATGTTTTGCTTTTTATGCAAAAAAACATTTTAAAAAATAGTTTTAT
>OY986435.1:169251626-169341626 GCA_963920525.1 Dichetophora obliterata
TATTATTATTATTATTATTATTATTATTATTATTATTATTATTATTATTATTATTATTATTATTATTATTATTATTATTATTATTATTATTATTATTATTATTATTATTATTATTATTATTATTATTATTATTATTATTATTATTATTATTATTATTATTATTATTATTATTATTATTATTATTATTATTATTATTATTATTATTATTATTATTATTATTATTATTATTATTATTATTATTATTATTATTATTATTATTATTATTATTATTATTATTATTATTATTATTATTATTATTATTATTATTATTATTATTATTATTATTATTATTATTATTATTATTATTATTATTATTATTATTATTATTATTATTATTATTATTATTATTATTATTATTATTATTATTATTATTATTATTATTATTATTATTATTATTATTATTATTATTATTATTATTATTATTATTATTATTATTATTATTATTATTATTATTATTATTATTATTATTATTATTATTATTATTATTATTATTATTATTATTATTATTATTATTATTATTATTATTATTATTATTATTATTATTATTATTATTATTATTATTATTATTATTATTATTATTATTATTATTATTATTATTATTATTATTATTATTATTATTATTATTATTATTATTATTATTATTATTATTATTATTATTATTATTATTATTATTATTATTATTATTATTATTATTATTATTATTATTATTATTATTATTATTATTATTATTATTATTATTATTATTATTATTATTATTATTATTATTATTATTATTATTATTATTATTATTATTATTATTATTATTATTATTATTATTATTATTATTATTATTATTATTATTATTATTATTATTATTATTATTATTATTATTATTATTATTATTATTATTATTATTATTATTATTATTATTATTATTATTATTATTATTATTATTATTATTATTATTATTATTATTATTATTATTATTATTATTATTATTATTATTATTATTATTATTATTATTATTATTATTATTATTATTATTATTATTATTATTATTATTATTATTATTATTATTATTATTATTATTATTATTATTATTATTATTATTATTATTATTATTATTATTATTATTATTATTATTATTATTATTATTATTATTATTATTATTATTATTATTATTATTATTATTATTATTATTATTATTATTATTATTATTATTATTATTATTATTATTATTATTATTATTATTATTATTATTATTATTATTATTATTATTATTATTATTATTATTATTATTATTATTATTATTATTATTATTATTATTATTATTATTATTATTATTATTATTATTATTATTATTATTATTATTATTATTATTATTATTATTATTATTATTATTATTATTATTATTATTATTATTATTATTATTATTATTATTATTATTATTATTATTATTATTATTATTATTATTATTATTATTATTATTATTATTATTATTATTATTATTATTATTATTATTATTATTATTATTATTATTATTATTATTATTATTATTATTATTATTATTATTATTATTATTATTATTATTATTATTATTATTATTATTATTATTATTATTATTATTATTATTATTATTATTATTATTATTATTATTATTATTATTATTATTATTATTATTATTATTATTATTATTATTATTATTATTATTATTATTATTATTATTATTATTATTATTATTATTATTATTATTATTATTATTATTATTATTATTATTATTATTATTATTATTATTATTATTATTATTATTATTATTATTATTATTATTATTATTATTATTATTATTATTATTATTATTATTATTATTATTATTATTATTATTATTATTATTATTATTATTATTATTATTATTATTATTATTATTATTATTATTATTATTATTATTATTATTATTATTATTATTATTATTATTATTATTATTATTATTATTATTATTATTATTATTATTATTTATTATTATTATTATTATTATTATTATTATTATTATTATTATTATTATTATTATTATTATTATTATTATTATTATTATTATTATTATTATTATTATTATTATTATTATTATTATTATTATTATTATTATTATTATTATTATTATTATTATTATTATTATTATTATTATTATTATTATTATTATTATTATTATTATTATTATTATTATTATTATTATTATTATTATTATTATTATTATTATTATTATTATTATTATTATTATTATTATTATTATTATTATTATTATTATTATTATTATTATTATTATTATTATTATTATTATTATTATTATTATTATTATTATTATTATTATTATTATTATTATTATTATTATTATTATTATTATTATTATTATTATTATTATTATTATTATTATTATTATTATTATTATTATTATTATTATTATTATTATTATTATTATTATTATTATTATTATTATTATTATTATGCATATCCCACTAGAAGTAGAGCTGAGGGTATGCGCGAACACTATCACTACCCAGAAGGTGGAAAACTACCTAGGGATAAGGCTTGATAACAAGCTATCCTACTGGGCGCAGATACAATATGCAGCGACGAAAGCAGCCCAAATAACAGCATGGCTTAGCCAGTTAATGGCAAACATAGGCGGTCCTATGCAGAGTAAGAGAAAGTTGTTAATGTCGACAACACACTCCATACTCCTGTATGGAAGTGAGCTGTGGGCTGATGTTCTGAAAACGACACGCAAAAAAAAGCCCCTATCGGCAGTACAGAGAACGGCAGCCCTACGGGTAGCTTCAGCGTACCGCACGGTTTCTGAAGCTGCAGTATTAGTGATCAGTGGAACCATACCAATCGATCTTCTAGCACAAGAGCGCAAAACGTTATGGGAACTGAAGAAGGAACACAATAACGACAGAATGACCAAGCAGGCGGTTCAGCTACAGACCCTGCGACGGTGGCAAGACCGATGGGACACTGACACCAAAGGCAGGTGGACAGCAAAATTAGTCCCCCACCTAGATAGATGGTATAATCGAGAATTCGGTGAGGTAAACTTTTACATCACGCAGTTCCTGTCAGGCCACGGGTACTTTCGAAAGTACCTTCACAAAATGGGAAAAGTAGAAAGTCCCGATTGTATCTATGGCGACGGACAGCTAGATGACGCAGAGCACACCTTCTTCCAATGTGCACGGTGGCAAGCGGAGCGTAACGCCCTTATATTAATAGTAGGCGTTTTTCAACGTAGATCGCGTGCTTGATATTATGGTCAGCAGCGAAGAAAACTGGAAATGCGTAGCCAGATGCGTTGAAAATATTCTACGAAAAAAGAAACGCGATCTGGAAGCTGCCGAGCTACCGGTGGAAAGTAGATAGTGGTAGCTTGGCTAGCTGTAGCGAAATAAAGCGCTGCAGGCAGCTGATCTTGACCTATAACTTGAATGAGGAAATGTGAACCTCGAAGGCAAGAAAGGCAGAAGCGGAGGCCCGGACGCGGGTTTTTACAGATGCTGGCTCACACAGCCAAATACAGGGACCACCCCGAAGTAATGCGAAAGCGGTTCCGGGGTGGGAAAAACTCCCGTATAAGAAGGAGGTGGTTTAGTCGGTAGGCGCTAGCAATAGGCGACAGCGGATCCCGACACACCGGTCAAGGAACGAACTTGGCTGACGGTGCGTAACAGGCATTCCACCTGACCTTTTCCGCAAAAAAAAAAAAAAAAAAAAATTATTATTATTATTATTATTATTATTATTATTATTATTATTATTATTATTATTATTATTATTATTATTATTATTATTATTATTATTATTATTATTATTATTATTATTATTATTATTATTATTATTATTATTATTATTATTATTATTATTATTATTATTATTATTATTATTATTATTATTATTATTATTATTATTATTATTATTATTATTATTATTATTATTATTATTATTATTATTATTATTATTATTATTATTATTATTATTATTATTATTATTATTATTATTATTATTATTATTATTATTATTATTATTATTATTATTATTATTATTATTATTATTATTATTATTATTATTATTATTATTATTATTATTATTATTATTATTATTATTATTATTATTATTATTATTATTATTATTATTATTATTATTATTATTATTATTATTATTATTATTATTATTATTATTATTATTATTATTATTATTATTATTATTATTATTATTATTATTATTATTATTATTATTATTATTATTATTATTATTATTATTATTATTATTATTATTATTATTATTATTATTATTATTATTATTATTATTATTATTATTATTATTATTATTATTATTATTATTATTATTATTATTATTATTATTATTATTATTATTATTATTATTATTATTATTATTATTATTATTATTATTATTATTATTATTATTATTATTATTATTATTATTATTATTATTATTATTATTATTATTATTATTATTATTATTATTATTATTATTATTATTATTATTATTATTATTATTATTATTATTATTATTATTATTATTATTATTATTATTATTATTATTATTATTATTATTATTATTATTATTATTATTATTATTATTATTATTATTATTATTATTATTATTATTATTATTATTATTATTATTATTATTATTATTATTATTATTATTATTATTATTATTATTATTATTATTATTATTATTATTATTATTATTATTATTATTATTATTATTATTATTATTATTATTATTATTATTATTATTATTATTATTATTATTATTATTATTATTATTATTATTATTATTCTTATTCTTATTCTTATTATTATTATTATTATTATTATTATTATTATTATTATTATTATTATTATTATTATTATTATTATTATTATTATTATTATTATTATTATTATTATTATTATTATTATTATTATTATTATTTTTATTATTATTATTATTATTATTATTATTATTATTATTATTATTATTATTATTATTATTATTATTATTATTATTATTATTATTATTATTATTATTATTATTATTATTATTATTATTATTATTATTATTATTATTATTATTATTATTATTATTATTATTATTATTATTATTATTATTATTATTATTATTATTATTATTATTATTATTATTATTATTATTATTATTATTATTATTATTATTATTATTATTATTATTATTATTATTATTATTATTATTATTATTATTATTATTATTATTATTATTATTTTTATTATTATTATTATTATTATTATTATTATTATTAATAACTTTCCGTCATGCTCACCAGGATCTGGGGTAGTCAGATGCCCTTCAATCTGCGTGATAGGGTGTGGTGGTGGCCCCGGAATTAAGGCGCTTCACGCTCCATAAAAAAATTTTTGTTCGACACAAATGCTCAATACAATCCTTGCTTTATGTTATAATGATTCTCCAAATATTTCGACTCTAGCGATAGCCATCCGTGCGCTGGAATGGTTTGAAATAACCTCTAAAAATCGAGTTATTTTGTAACAAAATATGCATGTAACCAGGCCGGAAAAAGATCTTCCAATCTGCATCAAAAATTGTATATGTTAAAAAATGCTATTTTTCATGCATATTTTGATATTTTTATTTTATTTCCATACAAAAACTTTCAGAATTCAATTAACTTCATTACTTTTATATTATTTGTTTGTATACCCCCACGTTTAAAAAACGTAATGGGGGTATATTAATTTTGTCACTCCGTTTGTAACGCCGATAAGGAGGCGTGGCCGGTATAGAAAAGTACATATATTCCTGATCAGCATCACCTCCTGAGTCGATTTAGCCATGTCCGTCTGTCCGTCTGTGTCCACGATAGCAGCCGAAATTTTTGGGCTATCATAACGAAATTCAAAATATAAGATTTTTATACGAAAATGGAGCTCGAGTTCGAATCTGATCAAAATCGGATGAAAACCTCGCCTACCTCCCATACAAAGTGACTTAACCAAAACGGTAAGATGTCTTTAAATTCCTCAAAAATCAATTTAATGACTTCAAATTTCGCATAGTGTCTTAAATATTAAATATTTATTTTGAGTATTAAATTTGTAAAAATCAGATGAAAACCACACCTACCTCCCATACAAAGTGACTTAACCAAAACGGGAAAATCTCTTTAAATATATTTAACAGTTTGCTTAAGACTTAATATTTATTTATTTTCTTGAGTGCTAAACCTTAACAGGTTTTATAGCAAATTTAAAAATATAAAATAAGATATTTAATACAATTCAAAAATATAAAATATGATTTTGATTGAAATCATGTATTATTAACAAACTAAAAAGTTTTAATAAATTGCTTAAAGTATTTAATTTTATTATAGTATAAAAAATAACAAAAAAAAATCTAGTGATTTAAGAGCCACAATATTGATATCAGAAGTTAAATATAAAATGAAAAAATTTCTAAAATTTGACTTAAAGTGAAGAATAACTGAACTGAAAGATTTCCCCATTAATTTTTTTCGGTACCTTAACATAGAAAGGCCCTGACTGGTGATGGGCACTATCGAATAATTTCAACTATCGATAGTTTACTATCGAATGATTTCAACTATCGAACAATTCGTTCGAATATAAAATAGTAAATAGTGCACGAAACTATCAAATGATTTGAACTATCGAATAATTCACTCATTCATTCGAATTAAAGAAATAGTAACTAGTACAAAGAACTATCGTACAATTTTTACTATCGAATAAATTATTCAATCATTCGAATTATAAAAATTGTAGCTAGTACAAAGCAAATGATTTTAATAAAAGTATTCATTTATTCGATTTAAAAACCTCTAAGTAGCTTCTAACTGGTGCGATTTCATTATAATTTTCAATTAAACACAAATCAATCAGTTAAACGTACTTTTTCAGTTAAATTTTCAGTACTCACGATTCGTTCAATCAGTTAAAGGTAAGCAAACGAAGAACAAATGAAACTATCGAATAAAAAAAACTATCGAATGAATGCATGATTTTGAACTATCGAATAATTCGAATATTTTTATTCGATAGTTCCCATCACTAGCCCTGACTAACATTAAAAAAAAAAAATTCGGGCGGATTGTGTCAGATTTTGGGTGGTTGGGTGGTTGACTTAAAGGCATCTGCAAAGAACCTGATATAAAAAAATGTTAGTGGCCTTTCTATATTAAGGTAACGAAAGAAATTCGCAAGTCTAAGAAATTTTTGTTTTTTAATTATAAAAAGACCTCTAACATTTATGTTTATATGAATTTTTTATAGATTTTATTGATAACATTTTATGAATATAAGACCGCTTGTGTTCCTTTTTGTGATTATAAAAAACTTGGTGATTAATTAAAGATAAATAAAAACCTTTTTAATTTTCTTTGTAAGGTTTATGAACTGAATTGTAGATAAGGACAAGGAATTGTCTTCTGCTGGGTCAAAGTTTAGATACCCCCCAGTATGTTCTTAGTTATGCATGCTTTTAAAGTTTGATGATGTCACTTCGTAGAGATTACTGTTGTGGTGTTCATCCAATTTTGCGAAAACTCAAATGCAGAACACGTTTAAGATATTTAATATTATGTGTTAAATATGCTATTTATACACACATTTTTGTTGCATTTATAAAAGTAATGCTACTTTGATGACCTCAAAGTCATTACATTAGTTTTTGTGGCGTTTTCAGAGATTTTACCATTTTGTAAAAATCATTTTGTATGGGAGGTATCAAATTTCAATTATGTTTTGAATTTTTGCGCCAAAGTTTATGGGCATATTTTTAATCATGACAGTAATTTTTGTGCCATTTTTAGATATTTTAAGGATTTGATAAAGTAACGTTGTATGGGAGGTAGGCGTTGTTTTTATCCGATTTTAACAAATTTGAAATATATGGTGAATATTTTACTTCAAAGCTTATATGCACAATACCAAGTAACTGCAAAAATGTTTAATGTGTTTTTAGAAATTTTATTGTTTGATAAAAATAGCGTGGTTTTCATTCGATTTTAATCGTTCTCGAACTTGATCTTTGTTTTTTAATATAACCACATATTTATTTATTTATTTATTTGATTGCTAAACCTTAACAGGTTTTATAGCAAATTTAAAATTATAAAATAAGATATTTAATACAATTCAAAAATAAAAAGTATGATTTTGATTGAAATCATGTATTATTAACAAACTAAAAAGTTTTAATAAATTGCTTAAAGTATATAATTTTATTATAGTATAAAAAATAACAAAAAAAAAAGTTAAGTCAAAATCGATAATATCAGACAGCAAAGCAGGGTTGCGTTTTCAAGACAAACAAGGTCAAGTTAGCAACAATTTTTGTATACGGCGGAGTCGTGTGACAAACAAGGTCTCATACCCAATAAAACACCACTTCAATAGGTATATATAATATATATCGTTCTGTCTTCCTGAAGCCGGTGAGGTCCAGGCTTGACAGGGTGATTACTCGACAAACTAGGTCAACTTCACCAAACCAATTTTCATAAAATAAAGAAAACTCGTTGCGAACGCAGGCACAAAGACAAACTAGGTCTTATCGGCCACTCTTATTAATATATTACAAATCAATCTAACGTAGTGTTTCAAGAGGTAAAAAGACACCAAGGCACAATCATCATGAAGATATGAGGCAATTGAAGATCCCAAGTTTAGGTCCATTCAGATTATTTAGATGTTTATACACCAAAATTTTCCATTTTACGCTTAAGTCCATTTATCCATTTAGATTGTTATATTAATGATAATGTGTTTACAAATCACCAGATGCATCAGATATATGTTTGAAATAACTTTACAGAATCAACGACGGTTCTGCAGGTAATCTATAATTTTATGTTTGATTGAGTCCATGGATTCACTTAAGGATATAACATCAGATACAAAATTAAAATCACCGCAAGCGCTTCTAAGAGGTTCATTTTGCAAATAATTAGTTCTACAAAAGTTCATGTGGAGTAACTCAAAAGATCTTCTAGGACAAAGAGGAATATTAAAATATACTTTACTCAATAAATATGGACTGTTGACATATCCATGTAAAAGTTTTGTAATCCAACAAGCATTTATCATAATTCTCCGATTTTTTAAAGAAGGAAGATTTAAGAGTTGTAACCGATATTCATTAGATGGTAAGTGAAAATCAGTATTACAATAAAGATAGCTTAAGCAAAACAAAAGAAATTGTTTCTGCACTGATTCAATGTCGTCTATGTAACAACCGTATCGTGGGCACCAAACAACTGAAGCGTATTCTAAGATAGGCCGCACTAGGGAAGTGAATAAGGTTTTCGTTATGAATGGATCATTAAACTCTTTTGCCCAACGTTTAATAAATCCTAAAGTACTATTTGCTCTATTTATTATTTTTTTTACATGAATATTAAAGCGTAGTTTAGGATCCATTGTAACTCCAAGATCATTGAAAATATCTAAGGACTCCAATGGATAACCACAAATTTGAAGGTACATTTAATTGATGGTTTGCGCGAGAAAGACATATGCTTGCATT
The DNA here is from genome assembly GCA_963920525.1 of Dichetophora obliterata. NCBI lineage: Eukaryota > Metazoa > Arthropoda > Insecta > Diptera > Sciomyzidae > Dichetophora > Dichetophora obliterata. Next base: position 169,261,242 of record OY986435.1, read on the forward strand.
TCTTCATGTTGAGTTTCATACGGTTCGTTTTGCACCAGTTATGAAGATGATCAATGTCGGCTTGCAAAAATACAGCGTCATTATCATTTTTAAAAGAAAGGAAGAGTTTGACGTCGTCAGCAAACATTAAGATGCTAGAATGCATTATGACAGATGGCAAATCGTTTATAAAAAGTAGAAACAGAAGGAGTCCAAGATGACTTCCTTGAGGTACTCCTGAAGTAACAGGAAACTCATGTGATTTCTTGAGCTTAAAAATAACAGATTGTGTTCTATTGCTTAAGTAAGATTCAATCTACTTTACCAACGGTATAGGAAATCCAACAAGATGTAATTTTAAGATCAATAGTTTGTGATTTACAACGTCAAAAGCTTTGCTAAAATCCGTGTAAATAACATCAGTCTGCATGCCTTTTCCAAAGTTTTCTATAGTTTTTGATGTAAATTCGAGAAGGTTAGTAACAGTAGATTTTCCAGAAAGGAATCCATGTTGGAAAGGAGACATTAAAGATTTAACGCTATGCGATAGTCGTGATGTAACAATTGCCTCTAAAAGTTTAGGCAAAGCGCTTAATTTTGCGATGCAACGGTAGTTATGAATTAAATACCTATTTCCGGATTTATGCAGAGGAATGATAAATGAATGCTTCCAGGCTGCAGGAAAATAGCAGGATTTTAATGATGAAGTAAATAGTAAAGAGATTGGAGTTACTAATTCTTCACAGCAGTATTTTAATATACATGAAAGTATGTTATCAGGACAACTTTTATATGATGCTTTAATATTTTTTAAAACTGATAAGACTGTGTTTGTGTCAATTATTGGGAAATAAATATCCCCAGATTGAATATTAAAAGGATAACTTAAATAATCATAGAACGATGATGAATAAGTCGTCTTGAAAAAGTCAGCAAAAAGATTGCAAATACTTAATCATTATCAGACTCAACATAATTATACTTCATAAAAGAAGGATAGGAATCAATCTTACGTTTTGTGTTAACAAAGTTCCAGAAGGATTTAGCATCAGATTTTATGTTTAATTTTACTTTTGTTAAGTAGATATTATAGGATTGTTTGCATAACTGTTGGTAACTATATTTAATCTAGGTATAGCATCCAAAATCGCATATGTTATGTGTTTTTTGATATTTTTTATAGTATTTAGATTTCAAGTTTCTCATTTTTCTTAGTTCATTTGTGTACCTTACCGGACCCGATGTCAAATAGGGTTTCCTTTGCGGAACAGCCTTAAGAAAACAATCATTTAGCGTTCTATTAAACGCATATACCGCATCATCAAGACTCTGAGAAGATAAACTTTTTATATTAATATTTAGAATAGAATTCCAGTTTATATTAGACAAGTTATTCTTCAAAATCACGTAGTTTGTTTTTTTAAAGTTAAACTCAATAGGCGGTTGAGAATCATAGTACTGCACAGATGGTTTTGGAAAATTTAAAATTATTTCTAATGTTGGATGATGAGAATCTTCGGGTGTAACCAGAGGATCTGATTTAGACACAGAAGCGATATTGCTGTCATCAAAAAACACCAGATCAAGCAAACGATTATTTTTGTTAAAGATGCAGTTAAGTTGGAACAGGCCTTGGATTGAGAGCTCGTTTAAAAAATAATTATCGGATGAACATTCAGACGAAGGTAAAAATATTCCAGGAATTTCAGAACAGCAGTTCCAAGAAACGTTTGGCAGGTTAAAATCTCCAGTTATTAAAATATGATGATTTGATTGCAGTTTTGAGCAAACTTTACTAATAGAAGCAAAATGTTTGCTTCAAACTTCTAAGGTAGAAAGGGGTGGAATATATGAGTATTAGGGCGGGTCAAATTCTGACTCAGCGAAATTCGTAAAATACATGTAATTTCAAGACTTTTTCTCCACTACAGCATATACAAATTCTGAAAAAAAGCTGTGCGGACTTTCGTAAATAGATTCATACACATACATTCATACATTCATATTTTATAATTGAGAACAAAATCTATTTACGAAAGTCCGCACAGCTTTTTTTCAGAATTTGTATATGCTGTAGTGGAGAAAAAGTCTTGAAATTACATGTATTTTACGAATTTCGCTGAGCCAGACCTCCAAAAAATTCGTCCATACAAATTGACCCGCCCTAATGAGTATGTAATAAAAAGGCTCAAGGAACCAAACTTAACATGAACACAACAGAAGTCAATCTCCAAGGATTCTGGAATTAATAACTCTTCAGAGAAATGTGTCGCTTTGACTGCAATCAAGACACCCCCGCCTTTAGAGCAAATACCAGGAATGAAGTTTCTATCTTATCTATATATACTCTAATTCGGTCGTGGGGGTATTTTAACTTCGGCCCAGTCGAAGATAATTCCTTACTAGTTTATTTTATTTCCATACAAAAACTTTCAGAATACAAATAACTTCATTACTTTTATATTTTTTTTTATTTCTTACGATATTTTTTCAGTAGGTGTTTATTTTATAATTAATATTTTATTTTTAATATATATCAAATTAAGCAATTCTGACTAGGAATCAATGCGAGCACTCAAAACCTTTCCAACGATATCTTAAAAGGGAGGATCGCATTAAAAATAATTAAGTTTTTTTAATTTTAGTGAAAATAAATTTGAAAAAAAATGCATGAAAAAAGCATTATTTTTAATCCGAATGCAAAAATTTTAATTTTTTGATGCAGATTGGAAGATTTTTTTTCCGGCTATAATTTCTGACAATTATTATTGTTATTTTTTACAACAATTACACAAGCCAATATGGTTACAAAATAACTCGATTTTTAGAGGTTATTTCAAATCATTCCAGCTCACGGATGGCTATCGCTAGAGTCAAAATATTTGGGGAATCATTATAACATAAGTCATGGATTTTATTGAGCATTTGTGCCGAACAACTTTTTTCGTGAGGCGCCTTACCCAGTATGTCCAGAGTAGCATGCATACAGGAAACCTGTATGCTGTATGCAGGCAGAAGCATGGACAAGGCATGTATGGTCATTAAAAAAACCAACAATTATCCAATTTCGCCTAGTATGCGTGTTGTTTGTACACAGTAGCGTGCATACTTAAATATGCATGCTGTATTAGTACTAAGACATGAACCTTGCATGCATAATAGCCTTGCCTAAAAAATATGAACTCCCATTGAGCATTTAAACTTTAAGGACTGCAGTTGTACATAATTTATTAACAAAATATAAATTAATATAAAAGAATATAACAACTTTAAAAACTGAAATAAATAATATGATTAATTAATGACAACAGCAATTTGTTTTCTTACAATATTAATGCAAATGTATGCATACAGTTTTAATGTTAATGTATGCATGCAGTATTAATGACAATGAATGCATAGAGTACTACTAATTCCCCATACATACAGCAATAGTAATTGTGCGGGTACACAGTACGCATGCTCTTGTTTGACATCGCCATGTAAAATGGAGATGAGCTTGCATTAATGCTGGCATGCATACAAAACAGCAAACGTATGCCTACATCATCAATGCTGCATGCATGAATGTACTTACTGGGATGTGCTTCATGTGTGCCGACCACTGAACTAAACATTTACGGACGTAAACACAACAAGTAGAGACCATGCGCGTTCAGCTAGCCGGTGGCAAAACAATCGACGAGCTACTATGCTACTTTGTTGCACTCGAATAACCGCGAAAATTATAATATAGTGTAAAATTTAGTCATATTTTAGTAGAGAAACACGTTTTACTCAATTTAACCAGTTATCTCATAATTCTACACTGTTTCTTGCTGATAAAAAATTACGTAATTTTTGCGAGAACCCCCCCCCCCCCTTCTTTACGTGAGATTTAGTGAGATTCTGCTTAACCCTCCCCCACCCCTCTAAATGCCTCACGTAATTAATGGACGCCCCTTAAATCGCACTAACGAGGCGACCAATCGACTGGCCCATTTCTTGAGAAATTACTCTTCAATAAATCTATTGTAACGTGTGCTGTGTGGCTTGTGGCATCATCCTCTTGGAACCACATGTCGTCCAAGTTCATATCTTCCAATTCGGGCCAAAAGTAATAGGTAATCATGGCGCGATATCGATGGGCATCACAGTAACGTTACGATCGTTATCGTCGACGAAAAAATATGGTCCAATAACATCACCGGTGTTCATGTTCAAGTGGTGATTCATGAAGCACATGTGGATTTTCACCCGACCAATAACGCATATTTTGCTTATTGACCAACCCATTGAGTCAAAAATGAGCTTCGTCACTGAAGATGATTTTGCTATGAAATTCATCATCTTGCCGCATCTTTTCCAGAGCCCAATCGGAGAACGTACTTCGCTTCAAATGGTCCATCGGCTTCAATTCTTGAGTCAGCTTGATCTTGTATAGGTGTAAACCAAGGTCCTTACACAAAATTCGCCATAAAGTGGTCTCAAAATTCGCCATAAAGTGGAACTCTTAAGAACGCCGTGGAATAGACTGTTTTGGATCGATTGTTACGGACGCCTGAACGGCAGCGATATTTTCGACACTTCGACCAACCCGTTGTCTCACTGGCACGGCAACATCACACAACCAATATGTATACTCAAATTTTTGCACTAAACTTGTTATTGTTATTGTAGTGGCGAGAACTACGACCGAAAATGGAGTTAACGCTCTTAAAGTTGCGATCACCGACTCCGAATTTCGGTAGTAAATTTGTATAATTTGCAGACGTTGTTCGTTCGAGTACTTTACCATGATGAAAATGTTGAGTTTACTGAATAAATTGACAGTGACAGTTTGATGATTAGTGAAAGGGTGCGTTTAGAAATTTAATTCAAAGTTGTCAAGTCCCTATTAGGAATCCCTTTGTAACGAAACTAAGAGTGAACGACAAGACACGGGTAAGCAATACATTTTACCACATTTTTTTCTCGTCTCTTTCACAACGTTCAGCCTTCGTTTCGTTGTACATAAAGAAGCAGTTGATATTTAAAATTATGTTTAAACATAAAATTTGAAAAAAAAATATATTTTTGCATTTCCATTTCGGAAGCTATTACTTTTTAGTTCCATGACAGATTTTTTAGAATTGTATATCATTTTCTTTGTAATAAGATATACTTTAAAATAAAATTATGAACCCATATAATTTCTTTAATTTTGATGGCAAACTTATGTTTAATTTTATGAAAATTTTTAGAAAAAAAAATATTTCAAATGTTTTAATTAAGATTAAGAATGTGTCTTAATTGCAACAATGCGGGAACACTTTTTCGAATTTCACTAAAAATATTAACATATGGATGACTTTAAAACTGTGTTACACATGGGCGTCTACAGGGGGCAGTGAATTTTTGAAATATCTTCTTATTAAATCAAAAAGCCGTAAGCCACAGTTAAAAAATTTCATGGGAGAACCAAAAAAATATGTACATTGTAATTGTTATTGTATGTTGCGCTCAAACTTAGGGATTTTAGAAATTTTTTACTAACAACGTCGTTTTTATTTGTAGGAGTGTAAAATGTAGCAGGAACATGTATTATAATTAAATGCATCAATAATCAATCGAAAAGTCGACTTTGAATTTATTGTAACTTACGGCTTTTTTGATTTTATATGACGATATTTTTAAACGACAATATATTTTGAAGGGAACTCAAAAATAATTTTTTAAAGTATATTTATAAATAAAGCTGAGCTTAACCATGCATGTATTTTTTAAATAGTATGTTTTACCCGTCGCAGTGATAAGTTACGCTACCATTTCATTTACCCTTGTTTCACAGGCACTTTTCAATAGGCATTCTTACACTCAAAAAATTTTGTGTGTAAATATTACTAATAACTGCGTCCATTCTATGAATTTTATTCATAGTTTTCATTCACGAATAGGATTCGTAGATTGGACGTAGTTTGATACATATTACAAAAATTTTATTCGTATTTGTACAAAAACAAATGTATTTTGTACGAATACTATTGTTACATTTACCAGAACTGTATAAGATTTGATTAATTTGATTTTATCGACAAAAAAATGAATCAGTGAATAACGAAATAACAATGAAATGAATGCAAAATTGATTTAAAACAAAATTTTTAATTCACATTCATTTTTAAAAAATGATTAATTATTCATTTCAATTAGTCATATTCGTTAATTAGAATAATGAATAATTTTTTTATTCATTTGAATAATATTCACAAAGAATGCTATTCACAAAGAATTTCAGAATTTTCAATTATTCTTTCTTTATTCAATATTCATTTTTCAGTTTTGCAATGCATTTACTCATTAGCTATTCATTGTAAATTTTTTTTTTCATTATTCATTTGTTATTCATTATTCATTTTTTATTCAATATTAATTTTTTATTCATTATTTAATTATAGCTTAGGACTAAAAATGAATAACGAATAAAAAGGGAATAGTGACTTAAAACGAATAATTAAAAATTCTGAAATTCTTTGTGAATTGCATTCTTTGTGAATAGCATTCCAAAGAATAAAAAAAAATAATTCATTATTTTTCGTAACGAAAATGAATAATTGAAATGAATAATAAATCATTTTTGCAAAAATGAATGTGAATTAAAAATTAGTACGAAGCCATTAGTAAATACTACGAATGCAATGGAAGAAATTACGAAGTTATTCGTACGAGAAATTGAGGTATGATAAGGAATGATATCCCCATTAGTCGAAGATCATTCTTCGGAACAACAGATGGTGAGGGGAATTTAAGCCAATAACGCATATGAACTTGGACGATAAGCGAATTTATGTTTTACATTAAGTAAACACAAGAAGAAACCAAAGTAAAATTAATTTAAAAAAATTAAATGCTTTCCCAAAATTCGGCTCAAAAAAATCGATTTTCTGTCATAAAGATGATCCAATTTGTATAATTTTTACATTTTTCGTAAACTTAATAAAATTGCTAACAATCTTGCAGCATTTAAATTTGAGAAAATTACAGCGATCTAGGCGAAGGAAAAGCTTCTAATTCAGAAGCGAAAAATTAGGAGATTCTGAATAGAGTAGGCTAATTTTAAATCATGCAATAATTTTTAAAAAAATCTGATGGCAAATTTTACATTAGAATATCAAAAGTTTTTTATGACTAAAATTTAAATAGCAAACTCGATTTGAAACATTTATTTTATACTTTTTCAAATTCAAGTTTTTGAACAGAACATTGAGAATTGAAAATTTTCTGGATTTTTCGCGTCACGTGCTTTATATATTTATTCATTAGTTTTGGATTGAAAATAAATTTTTAATTCATATAATAGGTATGTTTCCAAAACCAATTTTAGTAACTTGCATGCTGCTAGAACTGATGCGTGTTGAAAAAAGAAATAAGTCAGTTGATGTCCATGCGGGGAACATTTTAAGAATAGCAATTTTTACCTCCTAAATCCAAATCCGATAAATTTCGGGCCGCTCGCAATTGGTTTATGAGTCATAGGCCTCCAAAACTGGAAAAAATTGTCTAAAAATCTTGCTGGTTATATTCATTTAAAAAAAAAATAAAAACATTGGGACATTTTTGATTTCTTATTTAAAAAGAGGTAAACTTGGGGGATAAATAGTTATTAATACTATATTATTCAAGGATAAAGGAGTCCTCACATTATTTAATTTACTAAATTACTAAGAATATTTGTTGAGAAAATATTTTTTGAAATTACATGAAAAAAAAATTAAATTTAAAAATGTATCGGACATGATACGAGAAAGATTTTTACCCCTCTTGGAAATATATATAATTTTCTTATGCGTACAAGCGTGTGTCAACCGGTGCATCATGATAGTAAAATTAGTACCAAAAATCTCAGAAAATAGAATTATATAGGCTACATTGTCTTTATAAGCATTCTAGACTCCTTTATGCCTTCCCCCCCCCCCTCCTAGAACAAATCCTGCGGAAGCACTTGGTGTTACATAATAAGTTTTGAAGCTGATATTTTAGAGTCAGAGTATATTAGAGTCAGTATTTACATCTTAATTGACAGTTCAAACTTTCAAATCAGAACATTTTTGATATTTTGTGAAGCAGTGTAATAGACTTGGGTATTTCACGAACGAACTAATTCAATTGAACTATTCGCATTCATGAACTATATGAACTAGTTCGTTGATTCTCGTTCTTTTGGTTCAATTGATGTTGCAGCGAGTCAGATCGAAATGAAAGAGAAAAAATTTATTTAGCAATGATTTGAGTCCGTACTGATACAGTTTTAAACTAATGAACTGTAAAAAAAAACTTTTTGGAAAACAAATTTTTGTGGCAAATATTGTGTGGAATGCCCCATGTGTAGTATTTTTATGTAAATTTCTTCTACGTCCACAGTTAATGATTGATTCGTTCATATAGCTCGTTTCATTTTATAGACCAGTGGCTCGTTCCTGTAACTCGTAGCGATCGTAATTACCGACTCATATTACCGATTTGACGTCACTCTGACGTCATTCTCACTTGCAATGTTTCTGTACGAATCTGAATCGATTTCTGTTCGATTCGTTTATTCCAAATCGATAAGCTGTCACATGTTCCAATTTCATTTCAATGGAACCTTTTGAAAAAGTGTTTCTGTACGTAAAGTGAATCGATAAAAATGTGTCACTTTTATCACTGGCTTTGTGGCAAGTAAGAATTCTACCGATTTATCTAATGACAGTAATGTTGTGTATTATTAGGTTATAAGTATTCGAAATATACATACCTTTAAAAATGGATACTTTCATATAAGTCGAATTTTTTTCTGATTGAAATATTTTGTTATTCTTAAAAAAGTTTTAGTTTTAAAGGTAATACAATTTATAAATAATGCGTACTTACCAGAGAACTGCACAAACCTACTTGAAACTCTATTTTAAGTACTTGCTTAAAATACAAGCTCAAGCTAGCTGATAATTTTGAATCAAGTATAGCTTGTAATTGAATATAAATAAGCCCACGACAGCTTGCGACTTGCAAGTATGCTAGCTTACAAGCGAACGGCACGAAGTTTCAAGTAAAGGAAAGCTTGATGCCTTCGGCAAAAAGCTTGAAAAGCTTAAAATTGGAGGCAAGTATCCAATTAAAGCAAGTATCCAAAGAATTCAATGAGCTTGTTTAGAGAGAGCTTAAGCGTAATAGGACTTTTAATGATTCTGTGGACTCAGTGGTTGGAAGTTTTAGGGGTAACTTATTTCGAAGATGATGTCAAACTTTAAAATTTAAGATGGCGGATAGAGTTGCCACCTAGATTTTTTTTTATTTTTGCGAATTCTTGTAATTTTGAAATTCTGACCACGGATTTGATTTCAAATATAATGTCACAGTTTTAAAATTTAAGATGGAGGTTAGGGTTGGCACCTAAATTGTTACCACAGTATTGCCACCTAATAATATGTATTTTTAAGAGTTTTAAACATCATTTATCAGTGTTAAGTGGTCGCTGCTTTCGAATATAAAGTCAGAATTTTAAAATTCAAGATGGTGAATAGGGTTGCCACCTTAATTTTTTGTAGTTTTATGAATTCGGGGCTGGCAAAAAAAAATGCTACCCCAAAAATGGGTCGCTGAATCCGAATCCGTTGTCAGAATTTCCAAATTATAAAATTTTGAAATAATAGGGTTGCCACCTAATAATATGTCTTTTCAAGAGTTTTAAACGTCATTTATCAGTGTTAAAGGGGCGCTGATTTCGAATCTAAAGCCAGAATTTTAAAATTCAAGAAGGTGGATAGGGTTGCCACCTAAATTTTTTGTAGTTTTATGAATTCGGGGCTGGCAAAAAAATGGTACGCCAAAAATGGGTCGCTGAATCCGAATCCATTGTCAGAATTTCCAAATTATAAATTTTTGAAATAGGGCTGCCACCTAATATTAAATTATTAATTAAATCAAATTCCTGCACATCAACTCAAATCTTGATATTTTTTCAATTTACTTGTTGTAGATCTCTGCTACTTACATAAAAGTTAAAAATTTTAGCAAAACAGTATTTGTTTGAGCTATGAAAAAGTAACTGGTTGCATATATTTGCTAAGTGTCAAATTATTTACATTATTTACAACCGCAACCATTAATACACATCATTATAACATAATTAATTTTCTTAAACTGCATATATTCACTTTTTATTAACAAGCCAAGCACCTATTTGTTATAAAGTAAAAAAAATAATATATTGTATTATATTAAAATAATATATTCAAGTAAACAGCTGCTTGTCATTTGACTCAATTTCGCAACTTTTCTTCTCGATTTGTTCTTTTTCATCACGGTCCGAGTTTTTGCCGATTTAAACGTACAGAAACATTAGTTGTCACGAAATCGGTAACTAGGGATCGATAACGCATGACGTTACACAAATCGGTAACTTGTCGATTTTTTTACAGGAACGAGCTTTTGATCATGAACGAGTAAACAAAACGAAGTAAAAGACCTATTGAACTAAGAGACATAACGAACTAACAACATGAAAGAGTGCACGAAACGAACTAAAAGTGCGAACGAACTAAATGAACTAAAAGAACTATATGAATGAACTAGTTCATTAAACTCAAATGAACTAAAAACAGTTATCTTTTTAGTGAACTAAAATGCCCAAGCCTACAGTATAATCATTCAAAAATATAAAAAACTATAACATCATTGACAAAATCTTAAGAACAATTTCAATATTGCCCTCCAAAAATTCTGCCCACATTTTGACTTTTTTACGTTGTGTGGTTATTTCTGGGAACACAGTGCTAACTCTTTTTGTATTTTTGGCGCCAACCTCTCACAATTTCCAGCTTTAGTAATATTATTTAAATATATTAAGCATAAACTATATTATATTTAAACATTTATTGTCACTATGGTTCAATGACTACTATGAAGAAAAATCGACAATCGACTGCGCATGTTTTTGAAGATTTTTTGATGTCAACTGATTTGAGACAAGCTATAATCCAAAAATGATACATGTATTTTTCCAATTTTTGTTACAACCCCTAGGCCCCTAGCTCCCCTACATTACCCTTCCTAAGACAGTTCATGGGCAAGGGTTGATAATCTTTACACGCACAACCAGCACACAATCTACAAATATTATGGAATCAAAGCGTAGCTACGCTTACACATAGTACCAAGATTTATGCCATTAATATTTAATTTAATACACAGATTAACAAGTTAATCCAATCGAACTACAAAACGACAAAAGCAAAGATATATAGAGAGACAGCGTAAAACTGGTCCAACCTAAAGCAAAAGTATAAAACATACGAAAAAAAAAACAACTGGTCGTACATAAACGAGTATTTAATAAACAATATTAAGATTTTTTTTAAATACGAATATGATAATGAATTGATTAATAAACAAAATAACAAGAAATGTCGAAGAAAATATAACGAACTAAACGTGTTTTTGTTGTCAAATCTTGTGGACTGCCTGGTCATGATAAGATATTTAGTCACTGCTGAGCATCATCTACGACAACAAGTTTCCGAATAAAATTGTACCCTTTTGATTTATTTAAAACAAAATTTTGTACAACTCTAGAATGCTATATTATAGCCAACTAAAATTGGTGAGCATTTTGGAAATTCTGCGAAAACTACAGATAAAGTTACAAAATTCTTTTAGCTTATCGTGACGTTGGTTTTTGCACCTATTTTCTGTGAAGCGCTGCTCGAAAATGCGTAAGTAAATATGACCAAAGTTGAGTCACTAAAGATACAAACATGTGCTTAGATTAGTATTTCATTGTTCTGTTCTGCAGTTTCGATTCGGATGTGGATCTTTTGGCTGAGGAAACAGACTTGAGTGCAGCGCACGTCAGGGCGCCAAGAACAGCTGGGTATTTTTATGCACATGCTCATAGTCCTGCATTTTATAGTCCATCAGGTCCTAAAGGCTTCTTTCCTCCGCCTAGATTTGGTAACCAATATGGCGGTTATGGAGGTCATGACGGTTATGGCGGATACGGTGGTTACGGAGGAAATCCATATGACTCTGATGAAAATGACTACGACGACGAGGTTCCACGACCGCATTCACATCATCACCACCATCATCACCATCATCGCCAAGGCCCGCCTAACAGAGGTTATAGTTTTTGTCGTAATTTTTTTTATTAAAAACAAACTCAAGCCTTAAATTTCTAAACGTAGGTTTTCCAAACATTCCATTCAATAGAGGACCTCTTCAGTCGCCGAATGCTTTTATAGCCTCAAACAATGGCAGACCAACCGTGATGGCACCATCTCAAGAACCTTCTCAATTGGCTAACCCTTTCTTACCTTTAAATAATGGAAGACCTATTCAAGTGCCAAATACAAATAATGCAGGACCTATTCAAGCACCTCCATCTCAAGCACCAGCAGTTGCTAATCCAAGACCAGTTGTCAATCCGCGACCAGTAATCAATCCAACACCAATTTACATGGATCCGCCAATTCAAGTTGTCGCCACTCCTCCAACGTCAACATCGGCTCCAACTGATGAGGGTGATCCCTACAACATTGATATCAGATTTGGCAATTAGATGTCATGTCATCCCCTACACAAATTATCGAAATCTTACGGTTATTTTTAAAATTAACACGCTCAAATTTTTAAAACTAAAATCCTGATTCTTGCAAGTATTCATAAAATGAAAAACAAACACATGTTTCAAAATTGAAGGCGAGTGCGTTAAATTTTTTAAATTCAGATATATAAAGTTTAATTCATATTAAAGTTCAAATATGAAGGCTGTTCATTAACTTTGTTTTTACGCATATGCAAAAATAAATGCATTTTTTAAAAAACAACAACACAAGCCCCGCACTCGACATTCATCAACTATTGAACGGCCTCAGGTTGCGGCCAGAGTGCACGCCGATTCAGACAGGCAGGCAGACAGGCGCAGGCAAACTGTGTGAACAAGTGAGATCAAAGTGAGCTTTGCTTTAATTCTATTTCGTTTTTCGCAGGTTACTGCCTCCGTCTGTCTGTCTGAATCGGCGTTCACTTTGACCGCAACCTCATTCGCCAACGCTGATTCTTAAGCTGGTAGTCTCGTAATTTGTGAATTAGCTTACAAGTTTTTTTTATTTTGCATATTTTGCATGTAATATTGCAAAAAAATTGCTTTCAAAACCTAAACACATTTGTCTTTGAATTTTAAATCAAAACGATTTTTGCAATGTATGCATATTTATATGACGAAACTGCTTTTTCTTCATAATGTTTCATTTCAAACATGATTAGAATGTTTTATTTATGGCAATTTGAATCACAAACTTGTAATGTTTATCACAACACTTTCAAGTTTTTTAAGTCAGTAAAGTTGATAAAAAGTCAACTAAGGTAATGAGTAAGTAAAAGTAGAGTTAAGTAAAAACAGTGCAAGATTGTAAAATGGAAATGTGAACTATGTTGATTTTAAGGTAATGCAAGTGTTTTGCTCATCAGATATAGAGATAAAAAAAGGGGCTACTGCTATTGTAATTTTCAATTATTGCATTGCTCTCATCAATGTTTGCCTTCATTTTTGCTATTTAAACGGGCATTTTACAAAAGTTTATGCTTTTTTTATAGTGTGTCTACAAGCAAAAAATGCTGAAATGAAACGAGTTTATTGTATTAAAATAAATTAATATTATTATACAAAATTATTAGAATTTTTCTTTTTTAAAAAGTTACAATTTAAATCTATTTAAAAAATAAATTTCTCGGATAATAGAATTTAAAATAAAACAAGATAATTAAGCAATATTTAAACGCTATTTTTTTATTACAAAGCATTATACGAGCCCATCGTCAAAATAGTATGGCCACCTTACGTTTTATCTATACTAGCACAAAGAAGCTTCATGGAACTATTAAAAAAATATGAATGAAAAAAAAACTTTTTCCACAACAACACTTTAAAAGTATACACAACAAATAAAAGCAATAAAAAAATTGCATTTTGCAAAATATATTTAGTTACAACAATTTCAAATAAAACTTAAATCATAAAGTTCGGCCACCTGCGAAATGAGTGATAATATTTTGGCCAATCAGCAAGATCTAGTAATAACCAGGGGCGTAACTAGCAGGGGCATAAGGGGTAGACTACCCTCCTTGCTTTTTTAGAGTCGAATTAATTGGTTTTTTTTACTAAAATTTTTTAAAATATTGATTTTTATAAACAATAATTATGAACGCATCAAAGCCAGTCATACTTTTTATTGCTATTTTTATAACAAAACCAAAGTTGTTTACAGTAACATGAGGTGCTTGCATCCGGTTATCGTCTTATTGGTGTATTGAAAGATAATCTGTCATTCTCAACATTCATTACATGTTGTTAACCTTACACAAAATTTTGCTCAATGGCGCTTCAATAACACTAGGCTCCACCAGTTTTGAGATCCACATGCCACTATTTTTTCTTATGGTCTTTGGCCTGCTAAACACGAATATCACAATAAAAATTTTTTTCTATGGATAACCATTTTTCCCCCTTTTCCAGGATATAGTGTCATCAATATCAACCTTTATTCCATTAGAATGAAATCCAACGTAGAATAAAATTAAACACCAGATTAAAGCTAATTAAATTACTTTCAACCAAGGGCGTAGGCAGGATTAAATTTAGGGGGGAGCAATACCTTATAAAATTTTTTTACCATATCTCTCATTCATGAATTTTGCGAGTCAATGAAAATAGCTAAAAATTAATGTATTGTATCTTATTACCTGCTGTTTTCATATATAATCGACTCTAAAGGAAAAAGACTTTCAACTTATGTATATCAAACAAACGCAAGCCATGAGATCAAATAAAGTTACATATATTAATTTCAGGTTTAACTCATTTAAAAATATGTTATCGTTAAAAAATATGGTTTAAAAAAATTAAAAAAAATTCTCAAAAACTCAAAGTATGGAAAACTCAACAAAATAATACAAAAAAGTAGAAAAAAAAATAACTTTTTTCATATTTGAATAAAGGGTCCGCCAAATAACTTTTTTTTTTTTGAAAATTCTATAAAAAAAACTACTAAATATTTTTGCAAATTTCTTTTTTTATTTGAAAGTACAATTCTTCCGGTTAATAATGAAAAATAATTTCATTCAAATGGCTGCCTCGGCTGGCCATGCAGTAGCCTACACGATCGTCCAATTTTTAAGCACATTATCGATTGTGTGCAGCTGTATTTCACCAATGGCTTCACGAATATTGTCCTTTAAAGCGCCAATTGTCTCTGGCTTGTCGGCGTAACACTAATCTTTGAGGGCAACCCACAAATAATAGTCCAACGGTGTCAAATCGTAGCTCCGAGGTGGCCAAACGACATCAGCTCTGCAGCTGATAATGCGATCTTCAAAAACAGGGCGCAAAACATCGAGTGTAGCTTCGGCTGTGTGGCACGTAGCGCCGTCCTGTTGAAACCAAATGTTGCCAATATCCTCCTCTTCAATTTTTGTGAACAAAAATTTGTTCAACATGGCCCGATAACGATCGCCATTGACTGTAACGGCCACTCCTTGCACATTTTCGAAGAAAAATGGCCCAATTATGCCTCTGGACCAAAATTCGCACCAAACAGTGCCTCGTTTTGGGTGCAGCGGCCTTTCAATGTATGCGTGCGGATTTTCTGTGCCCCAAATGCGACAATTTTGCTTGTTTACATACCCGCCAAGATCAAAATGAGCTTCATCTGAAAAGATGATTTTTTTGCAAAATCGGCATCTTCTGCATCAAAGTAATGTCGCAATATTTCCCAGCGTTGTTCAAGCGTATACACAACCATATTCGTTCAGCGGAAGGATAAAACTAATTATATGTCAAATCAGACATGAGCTAAGTGTTACCATTCACGAAATAAGCACTAGTTGAAAAAAAAAACACGTTATATGGCAGACCCTGTATAAGTCGATGAGGATTTTCCGCAAAACGATTAATAGTCTCGTCTAGAATATTTTCCTGGTTTTCTGCCAACAATTTGCGATAAACACTCAACATGCACACACCTATAATAAAAGAGTTTTGCAAATTTTTCTGAATTAAATTTCATGCGTATTGAGCAATTAACAAATACAACTTGGCGGTGCTCAGTTTTTTTTAATGTTTGCTCCAACTCACAGATAGCTGGCGTTGACTACTTACCATATGGCAGCTCTCGTCAGCTTAAAATGTAACTCTGGCTGTAGTTACAAATAAAAAGATTGCTACGATTAACTTACCACTGGCAATAGCCGAGAGAGGTATTTTAAATTTGTACCTTTTTTTTTTGTATGATCCGACCAAGTGCCGAAAAAACGGAAGTGGAAAATTTTTTGAAGCAGTTCAACATTGGCAATTCCCACATTTTTCGGTTACTACCGATACTCTAACCTCCAATACAAACGGTATTGAAAAATGTTATTTTAATTTCTGTGTAACGAAAAATGTTGCAGTTTTTTTCTTTTATAAATTACTTGTCCTAAATCTCTAAAAATTTTAAACTTGTAAAATCATAAAAATGTCACAATTTAATTATAAACGAAAAAATGTTCACGTTATCTACTTCATGTAAATATATAAGTTTTTAAATTCCCGTTTGAACAGTATACAATATTTTACAAAATTATACAATATCGCTTTAAAAAAATTATTTGCTTTTAATTTTTTCAGGTCTAGATTCAAAGAAAAAGGTAAAATTACACATTAAAAAAGGATCACATACATAAACTATTAAAAAATCCATCAAATACAAAAAAATCTCAGATTTAGGGGGGACAATTGCCCCCTGCCTCCTCCTGCCTATTCCCTTGCTTACAACTGCTTTCAACAAATTTTGTCATTGGGCCTAGTAGTTTTGACGCTATCGGAAGAAATTCCAGGGGTTTTTTAAAAAAAATCAAGTCGAATAATGTTTCAAATTACTTAAAACTTCTCAATTTATCATTTTATACGTGAAGACAGTTTTTGAAGAAAAAAACGCAGTACTTTTGAAGAAAATTCATGGTAGAAAAATGAAGTAATGGACCATTGAGTGAGGGTACCAAAATTCTACATTTTTGTGCTTTGTATGTGCTTCTTTCATTTTGCCGCATTATATTTTTTATTCAATAGGCACATATTTCACATTCAATGAACCCAATTATTATTAAGTTTATTGATTTATCTATTAATTTTTTTTAGAATCTGAAGTAGACGTGCCCACCTCCCGTCCACGGTTTGAACGGGTCGGGGTATAGTAACTTTTTGCAAACGTATTAGTAATAAATTTCAGTTAAAAACAAGCAAAATCTCTAGCGGGGATCATGCCCCCATTCCCCTGAATCTTTGCCCGTGTTGTTGCCTACACTTTGGTACAGCCAACAACAAAACTATACATTTTGAATAGCTAAGTACTATTCAATAGCTGTATTATCCCTCCAGGAAAAATCGGAAGGCTTCCATCTAAAAGTGATAAAGAAACATTCCCCACCGTATCTTTTGAAAGCTTTAGGGTAGTTTTGAATTTATATTGTTTCCAAACCGCTTCTTTAAGAATGCATTTGGAAACTTTTATTTATTGTTAAGCAATGACTATAGAAAATATTAATATAATTGTTATCTAGCCGCTTATTGTAGAATTCGATAGTCTAGTGGTAGCGCGCTCGATTGTCGCTCAGGGGTCCCGGGTTCGAATCCTGGCCGAATCCATTTTCATAACATGGGAGAGGAATATTTCCACATTAACTCTTAAAACAGGGGAGAGGACTGCTTCCAATTCACTTTTGAGGACAGCGGAGAGGAATGTTTCCACATGACTTTTTAACACAGCGGGGAGGAATGTTTCCCTCTAATGACATGCTATGTAAAAAAAACAATGGAGTGTGCAACAAAGGGGAATGCTTCTTACATTCCATGGAATGTTTCCTGGTAACATCCGGGAATGCTCACGTTTCCTGGAGGAATGTTTGAGACTTACAAAAATGCGCTACATGCTTGGTTGGTGACCTCAGAACATAACTTCCTGGAAATTTGGAGCAATTCGCAATAGGTCACAAAAATGATACCGTGTACAGTTCTCTATTCCACATCACAGTAAGTGCATCTTTTTAAATATTTTCTCCCGGCTCGGTCGTAAGCGTGCACTATATGCACGGGTCCAATTAAATTTGTTCATTTTTGTGAATAAAAACTAGTGAAATGAGCAAGAGAGCAAGACTGTTTTCGTGCAAAAATGATCCAGACAGTTTTTGCTATGTGTGCGATATAATATATCTGATTAAAAAAAAAGACACAGTTTCGATAGTATCGTAAGTATAGACGTATAATTTCTTTTTATACAGTAATAGACAAAAATGCTGGTTTTTTTCGTTTTTATTTTTTATAACTATTTTAAAGCATTTCGTCTTCTTAATAAAAATTATTCAAAAACAAATTTGTTGTTATAGTTGCCTTCTTCAAACTAACTTGATCTAAAAAGTTCATAATTAAATTCATGTCAAAATTATTTTTGTTTTGTAAAAATTTTTCGTTTGATATTTTTAGTGATGAATTTGTTGTTCTTGTTCATTTTTTATGTTGATTCAAACTAAATGTTATTCAAAGTTATGTTTAATTAATGGAAAAAATTTGAAATATTTATTTTTCCTGTAGTAAAGAGCATATTCATTAGGGCGTATCGAAAAATTTAGAACTTACTCTAAGAGATCTCAAAAGTTGCATTGGGTGGTCAAGATCTCGAAAAAAAGGAACGTCTTCCTCTCCCGCAAGGACAAAGTTGTTTTTAAGAAAAACCATAAAAAAAATCAAGTTCTCAAAATGCTTTAAATTTTGAAAGAAAAACTTCATATGACACTCTCGATTTTTACGCACAAGGTCCTGTATGAAGAATATTCGAGCCTAAAGGTACACTCGAGGTAGCACAGAACTTTTGATTGCTATATATTGTCTAAATTTTGGAGATTTTGATTATAGTGTTGGCGTTTCCTTAAGTTTGGCGAATTAATAATTGCATAATTTTTTGCATACGCATTTTCTTGTTTTTGAGAAATGTGCAATTTTGAATGCAACTTTTTAAAAAAAAATTAATATAAAGTTTTATATCTCGTTCACCAACAGTGGTGCCGAAGATAATTTCCTTAATTTAGATTTTTCAAATATTTTTTAACAACACCCTGTCCAAGAGTATCAATTTACAACACCAGTGGCGACATGTTGTAACTTCACTGTCGAAGCGAACATCGAAGCGAAGTTTTCGACGTGGCAGTATGTTGTAACATTTTCATTCGACAGGCGATTTGACTTGTTTCGAAGCTATTTTCGAACATTTAACAACTGCTCGCAAGTTTTTTTCTGATACTTGGCATGTTAATAACGTGAATAAATATATAAAAAAAGGTTATTAAGAAAAAATTTAATTTAAACTAAAAATGATAAATTAGTCATTTTAAACAAATAACATTGTTTAGCAAAAAAAAGGGAACTTAATTTGAACAAACAGTTCTAAGGTTACCATATATGTATATTAAGGCGCCTCAAAAAAAAAAGTGGTCCGGGTCACCTCTTGAAAACAAACTTTGGTTTATTTTATGATGATTCCCAAAATATTGCAACTCTAGCTTTAGCCGTTCGTGAGCTGGAATGGTTTGAAATAACCTCTAAAAATCGCGTTTTTGATTAATACTATTTATACCACACTACCTTCGGTCAAAAAAATTGTCACAAATAGTGTAAATCGATGAAATACATAGTTTTGTTTTTTTATTTTTTTTTAAATCTGCCCACACACTTAGTTATTGAGTTATTTGCAGTGATTTTTTCAATTTTTTTTAATGCAGTTTTTATAAAAATATATATAACTTCCCCATTTATAGCCTGATTTACCATTCCGTGGTATCATTGGAAAGGTACTGAATGCTGCTTTTCATTTCTGTCGTTAATTAACCCTTATAAGCACTTTTATAAAAATGCATTTTATTTTATTTTTATTTTTTTGTGATGGCCTTTGCCTCAATTCCTGAATTTGTTCAAATATAAGAGAAATAAAATTAAATCATGTAGATAAAGAATGCATTTTTTAAATGGACTTTGGAATAAAGTATAGGAAAATACTTTATTGTACTTAGACAAAACAGCTAAGAGTAAATTTTACCACAGTTCTTATAAGTAGTCACTCATGACTTTTACATGACTTTTAGGTTTGACAATGAGTTATATTATATTATATAAATGTGAGTTTTTGAATTGTGATCGCTTAATTGTTCAAGTTATTCATAAAAAAAATGCTTTTCGTTTCTCGCGAGTTAAATAAAAATCAATTGCCAACAAAAAGTGATGTAATAAAACATTTATTATTTTTGCGCGAAAAAAATAATAATCGGTCTTACGGGCTATCTAATTATCATCAAAACATGCTAAATGATTTAAGCAAAATTTGGAAAAGAGCAGAAATTCCGGTTATATCGAAGACTGCGATCCGCAAAAAACTTCAAAATTTAACGCTTTTATATCGGGATATCACAAAAAATCCATCGCATTACAATGCAAGCGAGTGGGCCGAACTATTTTCAATTTCTGTCTGCAAATGTGCTCTTAAAATTAGAGTGTCTTGTAGTTGCCCAGGTGAAAAACAAATGCCATTGCATGTTTGGAATTTTTACCTTGATCAGTCGAGCCGAAGGTTGCTCACGCTAGATGACGTTGAAAACCACATCCCATGTGATTCTATTACGGACTTCGAAAGCGAAAGTGAAAACGAAAGTATTGCAACAGCCACTTTTGTACCACAACTAAGAGAAATGGATGTGGATGATCCATATTCATCATCGTCTGAGGAAGATCTTAAAGATCTTGGACCAAGCGTACAAAGTTTTTCCTTACCAACATTCAGTGCTGCGTTGGACCGTGCCAGTGTATCCAATCGCTTTGGGGCTCTGCTCGCAACAACATTGCTAAAAGACTTGGACTCCAGGCATAATTATTGATCAGCACAAAATCCAAAGGGAGCGAACTAAAGCTAGGGCGAAATCACTAAGAGACATAAAAAACAATGAAATACTGAAATGCATTTCTTTTGATGGAAAAAGGGAACGCACTTTGAAACAAGTTACTGTGAATGGCAAACCACGCAACGTTAAAATGATGGAGGAGCATATAACTCTGGTAAGCGAACCCAGCTCAAACTACATTGGTTACTTAACTCCCGTAGACGGAAGCGGTGCTGGTATCGCAAACGATATTGTCAATTACTTGAAAGCTGAAAAGTTTTCACTAGAGCACGTGGTCGCTGTAAATTGCGACGGAACCAGCACCAACACAGGCAAATTTAATGGAGCGATTTGTAACCTAGAACGACAATTGCAGCACCCTTTGCAGTGGCTAATATGCCTCTTTCATTTTAATGAGTTGCCATTCACTGCGTTACTCAAAGAAATGTTAGGAAAAGCTAATGGGCCGCAAAACTGGCCAGGAATAATTGGGCATACATTACAGGGCTGCGAAGATGTGCCGGTAAATTGTATTCAATTATTTTGTTGTTTTTTTTTTAACTGTTAATTTCAATAAAATATTAACTTTAGATTGCTCATAACTTTGATCCAATTGCGATGGGCTGTATGCCCACAAATATTGATGACTGGGTTTTGCGAGCTGATCAAAAATATCTTTATGATATGGTACGAGCAGTTGATGCTGGGGCGTGCGATGAACATTTGGCCAGCATTAAACCTGGCCCGCTCAATCTTTCACGCTGGTTGACAACAGCATCAAGAATTTTGCGGCTATATGTTACGAAGCCTGTGGCTTGCGAAAAGTTAAAGCAGCTAGCATTTTTTGTTATGAGGGTCTACGCACCATTTTGGTTTTTAATAAAAAGCCAACCAAAAGCCATTCATGGCAGCCGCCACTTGTTTAAATACATTGAGTGGACGCGCGAATTACCGGCAGATATGCAATTTATTGTACAACGCTTTGTTCAAATTAATGGATTTTTTGCTCACCCAGAAAATATTTTACTGGCAATGGTTACAGATGAGAGCAAGGCGACACGAAAGGAAGCCTACGATATTATTTTACAATCGCGTGCTCATGACACACAAGGAATTCGCCAATTTAATGTCCCCAAGATACAATTCAATTGTGATTCCTATAAAAATATGATAGATTGGAATGAATTAAGAGCTAATACAGAACTGCCATGCACCCAGTTCTATACTCAACAATACTTATTAGAACTACACGACTCCAATGAAATTGTAAAAATTCCTGGTAATGAAAAGTTTTTAAAATAATTCTTATGCTTTTCTTAACAAACAATTTTCAGAATTTCCATGTCATTCACAAAATACGGAACGTTTTCTACATGTGGTAAGCCAATCCTGCGTTTCGGTAATTGATAAGAACAGACCTGCACATATTGCAAACAAGATTCAATCGCGCAAGCGTTACTGTAAAATTGAATCACGAAAAGCTTTGGAATAAAAAAAAAATTATTTCTTTGATAAAACTCTAAATTGTTTTTTTTTTTTATCTTTTAATTAGCGACTTAATAAATAACCACAAATTTTTTATCATGTTGATAAAAAATGCATTTTTATAAAAGTGCTTATAAGGGTTAATTAACGACAGAAATGAAAAGCAGCATTCAGTACCTTTCCAATGATACCACGGAATGGTAAATCAGGCTATAAATGGGGAAGTTATATATATTTTTATAAAAACTACATTAAAAAAAATTGAAAAAATCACTGCAAATAACTCAATAACTAAGTGTGTGGGCAGATTTAAAAAAAAAAAATAAAAAAACAAAACTATGTATTTCATCGATTTACACTATTTGTGACAATTTTTTTGACCGAAGGTAGTGTGGTATAAATAGTATTAATCAAAAACGCGATTTTTAGAGGTTATTTCAAACCATTCCAGCTCACGAACGGCTAAAGCTAGAGTTGCAATATTTTGGGAATCATCATAAAATAAACCAAAGTTTGTTTTCAGGAGGTGACCCGGACAACTTTTTTTTCCTCCATACAAGTTGAGGCGCCTTAATGTATATACTCTAATAAAAACCAATTCTTTTATAATTTTACTAACTTAAAATCATTATTAAACACTTCTGTGTTCAATAAATAATAAATAAAAAGATGCTTGGTTGAATAAATATAGGTTTTTATATTTACTTCGCTTCTAGATCACTGCCACCAAATCAAAGTGATATTTTATCGCAAATATCGCCTGTCGAAAGTGTTACAACATACCGACTTTCGATAATTTCGACAACTTCGAAACCTTCGAAGTTACATCATGTTGCCGCAGGTTAAGACCACGATTTTTTTTCCTTTTTGATTTTGTAAAAATTTTCCTTAGTGGTATGAAATTCATTATTTCGTTAAAACACCTTAACTAAGCATACACAAAAATGTTATACTAAAATTTTGAGTTTCTGATTTTGCCATTCTATGAGTCTCAATTAACTTAACAAATTGTTGCTAAGAAGTGTTTTAATGAAATAATAACCTTAAAGGAGATATGAACAAATTTGTTACATTTCATGCTTGAAGTAATTTTTTTTTAAAATATAAAATTAGGAGAAAAATCGTGGTATTTTCCTGCTGTTTTGTAATAATATTTTTAGACAGGGTTTCCTTCAAAACTTTTTGCAGAATCTGAATTGAGAGAATTATCTTCGGTACTATTTCTGGTGCCCGAGATATAAACCCTTGAAAAAGTTAAAAAATTGCATTCAAGTATATATTTCCCCAAAACGGGAAAAAGCTTATGCAAAAAATATACGAATAATTAGTTCGCCAAATTTAAGGAAAACGTTAACACTCTAATCAATATCACCAAAATTTAAACAATCAGATAAAAATTAAAAGTTCTGTGCTATCTCGAGGGGACCTTTAGATTCGAATATCCGTCACACAGGACACTGCGGGTAAAAACCAAGAGTGGCATCGTGTTTGCCAAAATATTGTTAGTTTAAGTCTATATTTACTTTTGCTTTAAGATATATGTAGTTTTTCTTACAAAAATTAAAGTATTTTTAGATCGTGGTTTTTACTGGTTTTCTCAAAAAACAACTTTATCCTTGCCGGAGAGGAAGAGATCCTTTTTTTTCTAAATTTTTTTTTTTTTTGAGATCTTGACCATCCATTACAACTTTTGAGACCTCTTAGAATGTGAAAATCGAAAAAAAAATTGTAAGTCGATACGCCCTAATATACATATAGTATTTGAAACCCGGCGAGTTGATGCCACCCACGACCCCTTGTCCAGCACCCATAAAATGTTATCAGTGAAACGGCACGTGTAAATTGTGGTCGAATGCCGAATTCTAAACTCCAAAGCTATTCCATACTTAAAATTTCGGTTGTACGGGAGGTGACACGCCCCGTTGTCCAAAGCCCATAAAATGTTATCAGTGAAACGGCACGTGCAAATTGTGTTCGAATACCGAATTCCGAAGCAGTGCGACCTTTATTTCCAAAGTCATTCGATATCAAAAATTTTGGCTGTATGGGAGGTGTCACGCCCCCCTTTTCAATGTAAAAACCTTCCTTGGTGTGTGTTTAATAACTTCCTGAAGTGTTATATTATTGCAATTTGGTAATTTCATACCTTTGTTGTAAGTAACATTCTTGGCTTAGGAAATTGGAAATTGACTTAAATTTAATTAAAATTTTCAAGAAATTGACACCACAAAAACTTTCGTACCTGAAACACACAAAATGTTTTTAATACTAATATTATTTTTTGATGAAATAGAAAAAAGAATTAATCAAAAATGAAAGTTCTGGCTTTGAAAGTTAATAACTCGGTTATGTTACAAAGGATTGCATTAATTTTTTTAAAAAATTTTCATTAATTGTCCGTCCAATCGTGTTTCAATCTTTTTCATTCAATCTTCTAATTCTTATAATTTCCCAAAAGAAACCCTAATGATTTTCTTTATTTCGCAAAAAACTTTGGTAAAAATATTTGTTGTGTAAAATATATTAACAACCAAAAATGGCTTTTTAATGTTCCTTCATATGATATGCATAAATGTAGGGTCAATTTATAGTTTATATAGTAAAAATTTAAAAAACGATCGAAAAATCAAGCCTATCATAAAAATTTAAAATTTTTTTTTGTTTATTTTTTCATTTCGTATTTTTTTAATTTTGTTTGCATAAAAAGGAATGGTGAAGTGAAAGAATCGTGACAATTTCTCAATTCGTTTCTGAGTTATACTCTCAAATACCCATTTGAATAATGCCGCAGCAACAACAGCGCCACCTACCGAGTCATTGGCGTAGCAAGCGGGGGGTGGAAAGGGGGCAGTTTCCTCCACTTTTTTAGCTAGATAAACAATTTAAAAAGAAAACTTATTCAAAATATCAGTTTTTTTACAACGATAACATTTTTGTATTATATATTTTCCTCTTCTTTCTCTCTTCTTCATGTTTCATGTGAAGAAATTTTGGTGAACTTTTTTTGCACCACCATTTGTACTGCCCCCCCCCCAGATAAAATTCGCTTCCGACGCGCTTGTACCGAGTTTAAACATAAAACCATCTACAGGCCCAGCAGCAAACACACACCCCAAATTTCATCAAAATCGGTCTTGCCGTTTAGGAAGATTTCAGTGACAAAGCCAGGAACAGAAGAATTTTATATATAAAGATATACATAAACATATGTTAAAAGTAATTTAAAATTACAATTTTAGTTAACAAAATATGTTTTTAATATGGAAAATATATAATGCACAACAGAAATAATTCGAATTTATTATGGTACTAGCTAACATAAAACCATCTACAGGCCCAGCAGCAAACACACACCCCAAATTTCATCAAAATCGGTCTTGCCGTTTAGGAAGATTTCAGTGACAAAGCCAGGAACAGAAGAATTTTATATATAAAGATATACATAAACATATGTTAAAAGTAATTTAAAATTACAATTTTAGTTAACAAAATATGTTTTTAATATGGAAAATATATAATGCACAACAGAAATAATTCGAATTTATTATGGTACTAGCTGAAACCCGGCGCGTTGCTGCCACTCTCCCTATTCAAACGCCCATAAAATGTTATCAGTTAAACAGCATGTCTACGTTAAATGGGAGGTGCCACGCCCCTCTTACCAATGAACATAGATTGAATCAATGAAACTGCATGTGTATATTGAGGTCGAATACTGAATTTCGGCGTTGTACGACTTATAACTCTAAAACTATTTGATAGCACAAAGTTGGGTTGTATGGGAAGTGCCACTCCCCTTTGCCTTACGACGACAAAATGTAAGTATTGAAAATGCATGCATAAATTTAGGTCGAATACCGAATTCTTACGCTGTCAACCTATAACTTCAAAGCAATACGATATCGCAAATTTGGGTTGTAAGGGAGATGTCACGTCTCCCTGTCCAACGCCCATAAAATAAAACCATTGAAACTGCATGTGTAAATTGAGGTCAAAAACTGAATTCCAAAGATGAATTCCTATAACTTCAAAGCTATTCGATATCACAAATTTGGGTTGTATCGGAGGTGCCCCTCCCCCTTGTCCACTCCCATAAAATTTCATCACAGAAACGGTACGTCTAAATTGTGGTCGAATACCGAATTTCTAAGCTGTGCGACCCATAACTCTAACTAAAGCTATTCGATAACAACAATTTTTTATTTATATGTGGGAGGTAAAAGGGGGTGTGGCATTTCCCCTTAAACCATCTCGTACTCAAAGCAAAGCGTACTTACAAAATTTGAGCTCAATCGGACCAATGGTTTCGAAGTATTTTGATATTTTCTTTAAAGTAGGCGTAGATGAATTGTGACCTCGCCCATTTTTTCAAAGTTAATTACAGTTATCATACGAACTTATTTACCAAATTTTAATTTCATACGACCAAAACCGTCTTAAATACAGCATTTTTATTGATTTGTGGGCGACAAAAGGGGGTGTGGTACAAAACCTGCAAAGATACACACATGCAATTTCTTATGTGCACCCTCCACACAGACCCCAATCACCCCTGAAAATTTCATTGAAATCGGGCAAGCCGTCTAGGAGGAGTATGCGAACAGGAAGTTTTGCCACTTAATTTTATATATATAGATATCAAAACAGTGGGCGCAAAAGTGGGCGTGGTCAATTTTTCTTTCAGTAAACACTTAAATTGGATTACTACGAACATTTGAAAAAAAAATTATCCAAATCGGTCCAGCCGTTTTCCGATTTTAGATAAATTGAAAAAAGTGGGCGCAAAAGTGGGCGTGGTCAATTTTTCTTCCCGACAAAACTTAAATTGGATTACTATGAACATTAAAAAAAAAATTATCCAAATCGGTCCCGCCGTTTTCCGATTTTAGATAAATCAAAAAAAGTGGGCGCAAAGTGGGCGTGGTCAATTTTTCTTTCCGTAAAAACCTAAGTTGGACTATTACGAACATTTTAAAAAAAAAATTATCCAAATCGGTTCAGCCGTTCTCAACTGATGCAATTACCAACGAACGACATTTGATTTTTATTTATATAGATTTAAAAAATAAATAGATGTTCAAAGAACAGCGCGTTCTTAGTAACGCATGCGCAAACCTGCGTAGTAATAATACATTCTGGCTCTGCAGCTACACGCATCTGCATTCTTTATTGTATTTATCTTTCTGAAAATAAGCAAAACCAATAACGAACTACAAAAAGTATCTAATGTATATTTATATACGTACATTTTACATATATATTAATAACAACAACCACAACAAAAGCAGCAAAACCACAAACGACACGATTGCGAACCAAACGAACAACAACTACAGCATAAGCATCTACTAGGGAAGTCAATCCCGGGATCCCAAAATTCTGTCCCTTTAAATCCCGGGATAGTCTTTCCTGGATCCCGGGATTTTTAAATGAAAAATTTCTATTACAAATATTCATGTAAATGCAAACATTTTATTTAAAGTTGATATGAAAATAGAATTATAAAAACCTTTTATTGAGTCTGAAAAAGATTGTTAAGACGATGAGTGTGATTCACTGGAGCAAAGACTTTACAAACTTTTAGAAGAATTTGCAACATCGGGGAGTCAGATATGTATTTCAAAATTGTTAGATGTTCTAACTTAGAAAATAATTTTGTTTTGTGGTGAAGGTAATCGTGATTGAAACTTACTAATTGCTTACAACTATTGTGCAACTATTTCTCCAACTAGCATAGAATCGAAACGATGCTCCTCATCAGCGGTTTATTTGTAATAATATTCTAACAAAACTCTCCAATAAAAAATAAAACGCGACGATCAGCTTAATGTATTACTTAAAAAATAATTATAACAAATTTAATTTTGAAAAGTCTTTTCCAACCTTAATTTGCCTTAAAAACAAAAATCATAAAGATAGTGTAAAAAAAAGTTTAACATTTATCTATTTACACCTTAAACTGTTCTTTCAATGGCTTGGCTAAATTTAGGACAAAATATTTTTTGAGTTAATATTCCTATCATTTAGTTTCTTAAAAGGTAAACAAACATACCTTTGATTTTAACCTGCGCTACTTACATTTACAAGCTTGTACAAAGAAAAAATTGTTTTGCTCCTGTTCGGCACAAAGTCTTTTTTTTAATACCACAAAGGTTTTTCAAACCAGTTAGTTAATTTGTGATCTATTAAATTATTAAATGAAGTTAATTGCGAGCTTTTTAGATCGAGTAAGTTTTTAAGAAGAAAACAACAACAACAACAACTCTGTATAGAGTCAATCACTTAGCTGACTAGACAGTGAGATTTTCAAACCTTTAGATCTCTGTTTTTTAAGCCCTGTTAATATTCGTATCACTAAAACCATAAAAAGATAAAAAACATACATTTGATTTTTGTCCGGTTAATTTTTTTCTTATAAAATAGGCCGAAAATTTTTTTTTGCTTTTCTTCGGCACAAAGTTGAAAATCCCACTGACTTTTATGTCAAATATATCTCTATGTTTATTTTTATTATGTTGGTTCATCTTTTTTTCATAGAACCAAACGATTTGATTTAAAAAAAAGCTTTACAAAATAAATGCATATAAAAATGACTTTCTGACGTGTCCAATATATTGGGCAAGTCCACTGAAAGGTTCATATTAATACAGTGTGCTAGTCATTAATATTATTCAATTTTTTTGTATTTATTCAGAATTTTGTGGTATAGTGACATTGTTGTTTTTTTTCCATAGTTAAAAATCACAATTATGAGCACCCTTTAAAATAGAATTTGTGGTTGGGTACCACCTACTATAGCTTTTTGTTACTATGCAAATAAATTAACTATCCAATTTGATATATTTTTACCATAATAAAGTTTAACTTTTTGGGCTACTTAAAATGACAACACTTTTGGTTTTTAGAAAATTCATGTAAAATAACAAAAAAATATAAAAACCGCTCGGTAAAGTGTGGTATCAATACCACGGGGTTTTTTTACTACACTGAAAACAACTCATTTGTGAATATCCTTAATGTGTTTTGTTTTGTTTTTGTTACTTTATAAATAAATTAATTTGCATTCTTTAGTTTCAAGTAATACATAACAAAAAATTGTATTAAAAACGTTTTAAATTATTTACTTCCTAAAATTTTTCATTCCCGAACTAATCCCAGGATCACGGGATTGAGATTTTCAATCCCGATAATCCCGGGATCGAGAAAAGCTTCCGGGATTGGACTACCTAGCATCTACTCAAGCAGCTTGTGTTTTTCTCATACGAATATATAAATTTGTTTTCTTCTTAGATTTTGCTGTTTTGTGACTTTATTAAATAAGTGACAAAATCCAAAGACAAAGAAAATTCGTTTTATTCGTGCTCTTGAATCCTTTAGGCATACCCTAAATTGTCAACTAAACTTCTTAAATGTGTTGTAAAAAAATTGTGAAAATGACCCCTATACCAACCGCGCCGTAAGACGTAATTCTACGTCAAAAAACATATCTTCACGAATTCGCTTCGAAAAATGTATGACGAGTATTTTGGAATGGCACCTGAAGCTATAAATCAACATTGGACAAGTAAATGGATACGTAAATATCTTACTATTTTGTAATTTTTATCTTTGTAAACAAAGTCGAAATAAAGTTATATCACTTCAAACTTTTCAATTTGCATTCTTGGTTACACCCATCACATTTTCTAAAACGTTTATTTTAAAGAAAAAACTGTATTTTCTAGACAGTAAGTATTAAAAACAGTCAAAAATATTCCAAAGAATGTATTATACCAAAATTATTGTTTGCGCTCTAAGAAAAATTTTGCACAATATATTCTGAAAGATATAATTCTTCAAAAGCTCAGAATTGTAAGGTCACACCCGTCTAAGTCTTTTGATTGCCATTCTGAGCAGAAAATGGGTTATTTCAGTGTCCACCTGTTATTTTACGTTTGTAAACTAAACAACCTTTGGAATCGCAGCCCTCCTTTTAATCATCTTATATATTAATAGGCAAACATCAAATGTTGTCATACACTTTTTCGATATTAATTTTAGAACAAGGGCAATGAAACTTATCTCATTCGAAAGGTACTGCGCCATATATGTGCAGAATCATTTTTTATTTTAAATTTATGACCTCTGACCCGAAATATTGACGTTGAAAGTTTGTATTATTTTTAAGAAGGAATCTCAGGGCTAAGGAGAGGTAGAATAGTGAATAGTGAAAGCGAATTTTAGATTGGTGACCTTCGACCTGCAATATGAGCGTAAAAAGAGCATTTATTAAATAAATTCTAAACTGTAACAGATGGAAGAATATAATGTAAGAGGGAATTTTAGACATTGATAAGGTGTGCAAAAAATACTTCCGACATTTTGCGCCATCTCTTACGGATACCCTACAATAAGCATTTTTTTATGTTAAAAGTGTGAATATATATTGTGATGGTGAAATTTCTTACAAATAGCAAATTATGAAAAATTTCCGTTATTTTGACAGAAAAATTATTGTGATAATTCGAAAACTATAGATGTTTTCAGTACAACGTATTTTTGTATGAAACGACGTTGGTTTACGAAAGCTTTTTGGTAAAATTTTTTTCGGATAATATGTTAAAAAAAATTCCCGTTATAATGACATCAAAACTACTGAGATGTCTCAAAAAATGTAGATTTTCTCAGTACAACGTATTTCCTTGAAGCAGGGTCATCGCCTCAGAATGAGAAAAAAACGATTAAAATTTCAAGTTTTGATTTTGCAAGCAAATATCTTGGCCATTTTTCAATCGATTTTCATCAAATTTTCTTTGGCTAAAAGATCAATTAATTGACCAAAATAATAAAAAATTTTCCGTCATCTCACCAATTCAATGTTTTATATGGTTCTAAAAATACCTCTCAAATATTCAATTTTTGCTCAAAAAATAGGCCAAACGTTTTTGTTGTAATTTTTTTTTTTTCTTATAAAATTTTCTTTTTTCACACTCTTTCACAATAAATGATATGACATATCATATTTTGCATATATCACAAAAATTGTTTCATTTTGACACATAATGCAAAAAACAGTTTCTATCATCGAAAATCATGAGCTATTTCAAACCACTCCAAAGTTATATACACAAATCTATGTTTTAAGTCATTTCATTGTATATAAAAATAGGCGTAGGAGAAACTGTTCTTCCGTGTTTCTGAACCGATTTTGATAATTTTTTTTAATAAATTAGAGTAGGGAGAAGAAGTTCACCGAATAGTTATGTGACCCTTGATCTGAAATATGTGCATTGAAAAAATATTTCTGAAGTAAAATCTAAACTATAAGAAATGGAAGAACATGGCGTAGGTGGAAATTTTAGATACTAATACAATGTAGGAAAAACTTTTTTCACTATCTCTTACGGATACCCTACAATAAGCATTTTTTATGGTACATTTTTTTTTATTTTACAAATAGCAAATTCTGAAAAATTTTGATATAAAAATTATGACGATATCTCGAAAACTATTGCTTTCTCTCGAAACTTAAGATTTTCTTAGTACAACACATTTTCTTAAGACAAGGTTAATGGCTCAGAATGCAAAAAACGATTGAAATTTCAGAAATTTGGTCGAATTTCGACCACAGGCGATACTAGTAAGAAATTTAATACATCTGATTTATAAGTGAGAATATGGTCACAACCGTCACAATGGAATTGCCCTAATTCAACTGTCTTATTTCCTTTTTTTCTTCTTTTTATTTTTCTTTTTATTGTTAGTCTTTTTTAAGAGATATATGTATAGATATTACATTTTAAATTAAAGTATTTAATTAAAAATTAAATTCAGATGTGTTTACATTAAATTAATGGGCATCAAATGGAAAAAGCATATGAAAGAAGAATTAGGGTACCTTCACTAAATGGTCCATAACTTCATTATTCCACCATTAATTTTCTTCAAAAGTACTGCGTTCTTTTCTACAAAAAACTATCTTCACGTACAAAATGATTAACTGAGAAGTTTTTTGCAATTTAGATTTTTTTTTTTGTTTATTAAAACATTATTCGACTTGATTTAAAAAAAAACTGGAATTTCTTCCGATAGCGTCAGATGAAAAATTGAAATACAAAATGAAAAATTTCAAATTTATCCACAGAAAAAATTTTTATTGCAATATTAGGTTCAACAAGCCGAAGTCCATGAGAAAAGTATAGTGGGATGTGGATCTCAGAAAATTTTTTGCATTTTGGCGTCTAGTGTAATCACTTCCAGTGTAGGAATACTTGCAGAAGAATCTTCTGAAGCCCGAAACAAGAGCTACAAACGATTGAGAAACTCATATTGCTGAAAGTTTTCTCGAGAACCAACCTTATCGGATCTGTTTTATAGATCGATGGACAAAACTGATTCAATTACTTCAACACGAGAGAAGCGCAGCTTTTTTGCAGTTTCATAAATTTGATAATGTAATGTTTTTTTAGTGAAAAAATTTTTAAATTAATACATTTTTAAAATCCTAAAGTTTACACAAAAATATTCCCACCATTAAATTTTATTACTTAACATTATTACTTTATTTGATTAAAAGCTACATTAATTTTTAAATATTTTTGTAAATGTTTTCATTTATTACTATGAAAATTTAATACTGAAACTATTGGTTTTTCATGTCCAAAATAGCAAACGTATATTATAAAGATGAAATATCATCGATATTTCGAGCATATGTTTCATCAATAATTGTCTCTTATCGTCTTGTATAAATATTTGGATCGCTTATCATTCGTAAATTATATTTATCAAAGAGGCATTAAGGCCTAGAATCTTTATGAAATAGATTTTTTTTAATTATATATTTCAAAAGTATAGTCTTTCTGGCGTTATTTTCAATTCTACAGCCGTTTTAGTAGGTATCGAGCCACATTGCATAGTGTAGCGAGGTGACCAAAAATAGCTCATGGGAAAAAAAGTCATAAATATGGAAATAAAAGTATGCAAATTTATAGAAAGGAGTCTTAACTATATGAATTCAATAGGATTTCGCGAGATCTTTCTATGTGCGGAAGTTATGCTCTTTATGTGTTGCCTTAAAATTTAACGAAATTTCAGTTTTTACAGCTTAGAACTGAACATTTTCTAATATGGTTGTAATTTTAGTACAACTTGTACGCAAAACTTTAAAAGAGATATATTTCTTAAGTTGTAGTGAAAAGAAAGAGAAATAAATAAAGTAATAAAAAAATTTTATTATGCAAGACTAAAAGTCCAAGAAATCATAAAAAATCAAAAGTTATATATATACTGTTAAAAAATATCCGCACTTTCGTATTTTTTTATTTTTAAGTATGTATTACAACAACTCCTTCTGAACACATTTCTATAAATTTTTGCTGGGAGAAATGAAAATTAATGATTTTATCACATTTTTCCTAGAGCATGTTTTGGCGAAAATGAGCATATTTATATGGAAAAATAACACATTTTTTACAAAGTTTCAAAAACAATAAAAAAAAAATTCGTATTTTTGTTTTATTTTTATTTTTATGTAAGTATTATAAAAAATCTTTTTGAACAAATTTCTAAATATTTTTTCTGGGAGAAGTGATAATTTTATGACATTTTTCCTAGAGCATATTTTGACGAAAATGGGCATATTTATATGGAAAAATAACACATTTTTTACAAAATTTCAAAAACAATAAAAAAAATCCGTATTTTTGTTTTATTTTTATTTTTAAGTATGTATTATAAAAACTCTTTTTGAACACATTGATTTATATTAAAAAAACATTAATACTGATTTTTAATGAAAAAATTCTAAGTAAAAGAATTCATTTATATAGGTAGCTCTAAGAAGTAAGCCACAGACCACCGAATAATAATCGGATGAAAATTAAATTTGGATATGTCATAACAGACAAAATATGAGGGAACTCGTTTTTTTAACCATTGTGCTTAAAACATAAGACAAGATGCGTAACTGATTTTTCCCCATACAAATCGTATGGGAAAATTAGAAAATGAATTCGCGACCTCTTAAACTTTACTAATTGAGATGCGCTTCATAGAAGGTATTTCTAAGGTCAAATGGAAGTGGAAAAGCCGCGGACATCAAACATGATTTTTTTTTTTGGGACACCCTTATATATATATATATATATATACCCTTATACAGTGTTGCGCAAAACAATAGCCACATAATAAGTGCGCTGCAACAAAATCGTGTATCTTTTTTAATATTGGGGACACACAAAAATTATTATAGGAATCAAAGCATATATTCATCATATATAAAACAAATCAAATTCAAATTTGGTTTTGTTTTTTTTTTATTAAATTTAAAATTAATGTGACTACATTCAATTTGTCTGAGAGCAAAACAAAAGCAACAAAACTTGAAAAGTGTAAAAAGAGAACAGAAGTTCCAAGAATTATTGGTAAAAATTCCGTTATTGTAAATAAAGCACGTATTGCTTGTAAGTCATAAACATTTAA
This sequence comes from Dichetophora obliterata, assembly GCA_963920525.1. Taxonomy (NCBI): domain Eukaryota; kingdom Metazoa; phylum Arthropoda; class Insecta; order Diptera; family Sciomyzidae; genus Dichetophora; species Dichetophora obliterata. The sequence continues at coordinate 169,296,117 of OY986435.1, forward strand.
TTTTAGTTTTTTTTTTGTGCTAGTTGTGACATTGGCCGCATTCAGCGCAGACAACTGTTGTGAACTGTAATGGTAGCGCTACCTTAATTCACGATGTTTTTCTCTGAATGTGTTGCTACTCTACACGTCAGAAGTTAGATTCAATTTAATTTTTATGTAAATTTAATTCACTAGCAAAGGTTTCTCACTTAAATTTGCTGCGTTCTTTCTGCGTTTATTAATTTAACAGCGTCAGTAACAGCATCTGACAGTTAAGCAAACAGTTGTGTTCATGTAGCATAGAATTAATTCGCTCGATTAAAAGGCGTTCGCTATTTTATCAGTTTTAGTTAGCGCTACCAAATTTGTACCATTCAGCGAATTTTTACACAACAGTTGCCAACTGTTGTCTGCGCTGAATGCGGCCATTGACTGTTCCATTTATAATGGCACGTTTTAAATACAGTGAAGCTCTTAAATTAAAAATTATTTCCGAATATAAAAAAGAAAATTCGCAAATATCTAACGTGAAACAGTTTGATATTAATCGGTCAATAGTTTGCAGATTAATAAAGAAATATACCTTCACAAAAGACGTAACAACGGTACATTAAAGAGGGCGACTGCGGAAGACATCGCTGCGTGATGACAGGAACATTTGTGGTGTATTCACACGAAATGCATTTGCCACATCCAAAGAGGTTGTTCGGACACTTGATTCATATATCCACCACAGCACTGTTTGAAAACGAGCCGTTGAGAACGATTAAAGAAGTTACAGACCGGCAGAGAAACCTTTGCTTACAGCTAAGCATAAAAAACAAGGTGAGGTGTTACAATTTAAACAATTCTGTCTGAAATTGTGACAACAAGTTGCAATGTATTGTTTTTTACACTCAGTCTTGCAAAAGAGCACCTAAATTGGACCGTTCAAAAATCGAAAACCTTTTTTAGCGATGAATCAAAGTTCAACTTGATTAATTCAGATGGGATGTGCACGGTACGGCGCCACCCAGGTACACGACTTGAAGCCCGAAACTGCAAAATAAATTTTAAACGCGGAGACGGTGGCATTATTGTCTGGACTTGTTTTTCCTATAATGAAGTTGGACCATTTCAAAAAATCGATGGAATTATGGATCGATTTGTATATAATGACATTTTAGACAGCAAGATGCGACCACATTCAGAGTGGAATATGTCGCTTCAGTGAACGTTTCAGCCCGATCACGACCCGAAGCACACTTCAAAGCTCATCAGATATTACATAAGAGGCAAAGGGATTCAAGTCCTTGATTAGCCGGCACAGTCACAATGACTTGAATCCCATTGAAAATCTTTTTGGGATTTTGAAGGTAAAAGTTTCTGGTCAAAGGTTTCCCCAATAAGACTGCACTGTATGAAGCGCTGAAACTTAATTGGGAACATATACTAATACTAACACATTGAGAGCAAGTTTGGGAGCTTAGAGAGTGAAGTGACGGCTATTAAGAGTGCATTGAGTGCTAAATTTGCTCATTACGATAGCATAATTAACTCATTAGAAGCACAGCTCAGTGCCCTCTCGTCGCGCTGTGACGATCTTGCTGAACAAATATTGAGTATTAACAACAATAACTTGAACAACAATAGCGGCAATAACATCAATAGTAGCAACAACAATAGCGTAGATTATTCATCAGATGCAGTACTATTTGGAGTGCCGTTCACCTCAGGGGACAACTTGAAAAGTACTTTCAACCTCATTTGTCGATCTATTGAATTTTTGTCACCCCAGCTAAGAGATATTTTTAGAGTCAAGCCTACATTGAACGCAAATCCTATAGTAATAGTTAAGTTCTACACGCCCTTTGATCGCAATCGTGCTTTGAAGGCTTTTGGCGACTATCGGAGGCGAGTTAAAAAAGCTATTAACCTCAGAGATGCTGGTCTTGACTCTGATAATAATGTTTACCTGTACGAGAGCCTCCCTATCGATAAAAGAAAATTACTTCAAGCGGCAATCGCATGTAAGCGTAAAAAAGCAATTTTTAATGCGTTCGCTCGTCGAGGGAGTGTGTACATCAGGCGATCTAAAAACGGCGACTGTATCAAAATTAACAACGAAGCTGAACTACCCGCAACATCATCTGTTTCTGATGACACCAATGCAAATTAATAGTGTGGCTGCTTTTTATATGTTGAAGTTATTATTATTAATATTAATATTATTACTATTATTATTGCTTTTATTTACTAAATCTTCTCTTTTCACCTCTTTCAACTTTAACTTTAACCTTTTGCTATTATTATTTATATTGCTTTTATTGTCTAAATCATCTCCTTTCATTTCTTTCAACTTAAACTTTTCACTTTTACTTAGCATCTCTTTCGTACTCGCTAAATGCTTGCAGGATTGCTCTAACTTAATCTTATGCCAGATATAGGTACATCTGATTCTGTCGCTTATGAAAATCATAAAACTGTTGTGGAAATTTTATGCAAACAGCGTTCAGGCTTAAAAGTCGTGCATTTTAATGCGCGAAGCCTGAATGGCTTTAAAATGGATTATGTAAAGCACGTATTTGAAGACTCCTCTGTTGACGTAATATGCGTAACTGAAACCTGGTTTAATGAGGAAGTAAGTAGTTCCTACTATAATGTTAAAAATTATCAACTGTTACGTCATGATAGACTTGATAAAAGAGGCGGTGGGATTGCTATCTACTGCAAAAATTATCTAAAAACCAAAATTCTTAGCATGTCGTGTCAATCTGGTGTTGAGTTTTTAAACGTTGAGTTGTCAGGTAGTAACCAAAGTAAAGTTCTAATGTCCTGTGTGTATAATCCTAGTCGTAATTGTAGTCTTGAGCGCTTGTTTGCAACATTGTCTTACTGTATTATCGACTATGAACATTTTGTTTTATGTGGTGATTTTAATATAAATCTGCTGCACAACGATAGCGTGTCAAGAAAATTTCTTGACAACTTATCTGAATTCGGTCTCAATTTAGTAAATAGCTCGATGCCAACTCGTTTTGCAAACAATGCTCAACCCAGTCTATTAGACATCTTTGTCGTGTCAAATCCATCGTCTGTTTTACTCTTTGATCAGATATCTTTCGTATCTGATCACGATCTCATCTTTTGTTCATTAAATGTCGGTATCGCACCTCTTGTCCCTGAAACTAGTGAAATGTACTTTTCTTATCGTGACTTTAAGTCCATAGACTATGCTCTACTGAATACTGATCTAACTCTAACAAACTGGACGGATTGTTGGTATTTAAATACGGTTGATGAAAAACTGAGCTTTTTTATCAAAAGGATTAATACTCTTTTTGATACGCATGTACCCGTTCGAACGCGTCGGATCATAAATACCTCTTGTCCTTGGTTCACACCATCTGTAAAACAAGCCATAAAAACCCGTTTTAAAGCTTACAACAAATGGAAGCGAAATCCCACTACTTTAAATTGGGAAGCATACAAAACAGCAAGAAACGAGGCTACCTCTGCTGTAAGATTATCTAAATCTACGTTTTTTATGTCAAAGCTTAATCCCTCACTGCCCTCAAGACAGCTGTGGAACAATTTGAAAGGTATCGGAGTATGCAAAAAACAATCTGAAAGCTGCAAGATTGACCCAAATATAATGAATGAATATTTTATTGCTAACTCCTCATGTGATAACTCAAACATACTCAATGTTGTTGATAGTAGCATTACTGTATCTGTAAATAATGATTATAATGAATTTTATTTTAATGCAGTAAATGAGCTAGATGTAGCGCGCTGCCTGAAAAAAATCAAATCAAATTCCTCTGGGGTGGATGGTATTTCAATTAAATTTATTAAACTCTTGTTGCCTTTCGTTATTGGTCCGCTCACCCATATAATAAATTATTGCTTCACTTCTTCATGCTACCCTGAAGTTTGGAAAGTAGCAATTATAATTCCCATTGCAAAAAAATCATTCGCTTGCCAACCATGAGACTTTCGACCAATAAGTCTGCTATCTTGCTTGTCTAAAGTTTGTGAGTCGCTCATGGCCGAGCAGATTTCTAATCATATGCGCACTTCTGGACTAATGTCTAATCTTCAGTCTGGTTTTAGGCCTGGTCACAGCTGTTCGACTGCAATGGTCAAAATACTTGATGATATCAGAGTTCCGTATGATATGGGTCACATTACATTACTTTGTTTGCTAGACTTTACAAAAGCTTTTGATACAGTCAATCATTCAATACTATGTAGAAAACTTTTGCAAAATTTTAGCTTTTCTGCAGCTGCTGTTCGTCTAATACATAACTATCTGGTTGGTAGATCACAAAAGGTTAAATCTGGGTCAAATTTTTCAGAACTTAAAACTATAGATAGCGGAGTGCCGCAAGGCTCAGTTCTTGGCCCATTGTTATTTTCAATGTTTTCCAATGACATCTTCACCAGGTGTCAGCACGTTAAAATGCACGCTTACGCTGATGACCTCCAGTTGTATATGTCCAGACCAATCGGTCTGATAGAGGATCTTTGTGTCAGAGTTAATGAGGACTTAAACATGATAGCTGAATGGGCAAAGAATAATCTGCTCATGTTAAACCCTTTAAAATCACATGTTTTACCAATAATGAAAAATATGTTTTTTGTTCAAGATTTGCCTCCAATTCTTCTCAATAACGTGAAGCTCAATTTGGTTAGCAAAGTAACTAACCTCGGTTTTATAATAAATTCAACTCTGTCATGTGAGGATCATATTAACTCTTGTGTTAAAAAAGTGTATTTTGGCCTACGAAGCATGCGAATAACTGAAAATTTTGTAAACGTAGAAATTTGACGAAAATTGGTATTGCAGCTCTTGTTACCTTTAATTACTTATTCGGAAGCAGTATATTGCAAGCTTGATTCGCGGTCGGCGCATAAGCTTTTAGTTGCCTTTAACAATGCTGCTCGCTACGTTTATGGCCTAAGGAAATATGACCATGTAACTATGTTTTCGAAACAATTACTTGGAAGAGGCCTATTAAATCATCTCGAAGCAAGAAGCTGTGTGTTCCTGCATAGAATAATTATCACACAGAGCCCTAGCTACTTGTTCGAAAAACTATCTTTTTGTAGATCTAGCAGAGGCATGAACATTTTAATTCCCAGATATAATTTCATCAACTCCAGTAGATTGTTTTTTGTAAGCGCAATCAGATCGTGGAATTCTTTACCCACACATATTAAAAATATAACTAATAGAAATACCTTTAAGCATTTAGTTTTCGAACATTTTTCTTAAAAACCTAATATTTCTTTCTATGTTTCTCTCCTTTAACTTCTATTCTTTTGCTTTATTCTCTTGATTAACTTTGAAGTGCTTTACATTATGTTATACAGTTTTAATTGTCATCAATTCTTAAATACTATATTGTCTTTTTAACATGTACAACATAAGTTTTGATGTTAGTTTAAGTTAGTTTTAGTTAGTTTTTAATATAAGTATAATGTTGTTATTTCCATCATCTATGTGGCATTCAAAAGATTTAATCTTATTTGTCAACAATATATATAACTCAAATACAATACAAATATCTACTTTAATAGAGTCGATGGCGCTCAGATGTGTAGCGGTTATCAAGAATAATGAATCTCAAACCAAATATTAATTATGTTGCTTTTGTTTTGCTCTCAGACAAACTGAATGTAGTCACATTAATTTTAAATTTAATAAAGAAACAAAACCAAATTTGAATATAATGTGTTTTTAATATGATGTATGAATATATACTTTGGTTGCTATAATCATTTTTGTGTGTCCCTTACATTTAAAAATATACACGATTTTGTAGCAGCGAACCGATTTTGTTGCTATTGTTTTGCGCAACACTGTAAATATACATATTAGACCGGGTCGATTTGTGGGGAGGCAAAAAAATCGCCCATTGCTCAGTGCAAATCGTATTCTAGGGATCGAAATACGAAACTTTGCCCGAGGAACTATACCTCTAAAACGAATTCTAGTACCCCAACTTTTCCGTAGGGTCAACTTTTGAAAAATCCCTCTTTGACCCATTTAGAGTGCCCCAATAGAGTCCAAATGTATGACCGACCCCCACTAACTTTGGAGGGCCGATCCACCCATGCCAGTGGCACACCCCCTGGAACCCCCTGAAGTGTTCCCCATACAAGCAAAGTTCCCCATAAAAACAAATTTAGCATATATTATATATATATATATTATGGGCATTTCCAGCAAAAGGTCTACCGCGACTGAAAAATCAAATGTTACTGAAATTTTTTTTTAAGCCTTCATAACAAAGAAAAAATTTTAAAATTTATATTGTGAGAGTGCTAAGAGCTGATCTCAATTTGAACTTTGAAAAAGTGGTAACAAACATAATGAATGTCAACAAAAGTAGAAAAATAGTGACAAAAGTTAAAAAATTTTAACAAGAGTAGAAATTTTATAATTATAATAAATACTCGTATAATACAAAGCTTAATTCATTTTTTTTCAGTTTTCCATTTTAACGGACCTGAATTACACTTTATATGATTTTTAAGTTCAATTAAATAAATAAGACTATTAAAGTATTTTCTAAATTATAAAATTTATTATTATAAAATCAACATAATAAATAAAACTATAAGAAATTGTTACTTCTTTGAAGTGAAAAATCTGCATCGTAACGTATGTATCGTAACGTATTATGTTATGGCTTGTATAAAAATAATTAAAAAAGAATTTTCAACAAAACAATTATGAATATATAGCAACATCATTCCAGAAAACATTAAAGTATTTTTTATACAAAAACTCGTGCACACTTCATTTTTTGTATCGTATCGCGTCATCTTTTGATTGCTTATATCTTTGGACAATACTTTCGATCACTTGCACTTTTAACACTTAATATAGTACTACTAGAATGCTATCCAAAAATTAAAACCGGACAAAAAAAGTTTAAATATTTCTTTGCTTTTTTTATTTTTAACAACAAAAAAGCTTACGAACGTTACGTGCGTGACTATAGAAATGCCCATATGACACTTATATAAACCTGATAAAAGTTGTTGAAAATATGAAATACACAAGCTGAATACAAGAAAGAAGAATGAAAAATTTCACTGAATATCTGATTTGTGGTAGTTGACGGAAAAAGTCTTTTTAGTGCACTCTTCAGAAAGCTGAATTTGTATTTTTTCTAGAGTTTATACTTCTGGTTATAAGATATAAAAAAAATTAGAGAGGTACTCTTTCTAATATTTAAATATTAAATTCGAAAAATTTAAAAATTTACTGTTTTTGATCCAATTTGAATAAATTTTATTTTTATGTTCTTGCAATTATAAATGAAATATTTCTAGTTTCTTGTAAAATCTTATCTATTTAAAATAAAACAATAAAGACAACATCTCGATTAATCGAAAAAGTTCGTCGTAATTTCCGTACAAACAAATTTATATTTTAAACACTTGTTTTAGGTGCAACAAGAAAAGCTTTATTATTTCAACAGTGCATATAGTAGTAGCAGCACTTAAAATTAACTTCTTAAATTTTATAGTATTCTCTATAAAATATTCAAAATGTACGATGGTATTATTTCTTATTTTTTTTACAATTTTTTTTACAATTTTTTTTACAATTTTACATGATTTTCAATCAAAACTTTTTCAAACAATACTACAATTACTGTTTTTATGTAAAATATTAAAATTCAAGTCTTATTAAAAAAACTGATACAAACAATGTTAAACTTGGTGAAAAATTGACAATACTGCAGTATTTTAAAAATATTACTCTTTAAATAGTAAAATAGTTATAGATGTAAAACCTCAACTTCCACATCACTCTGCGGCAACACTACAAATGTTTTTAATAATTTTTTTATATTTCAATAGTTTGAAGTATAAGCTTTCAAAAGGCATTCAGAGCTGGTTTAATTATTGCATTTTCATTTTTTTTTTTTCTTCGATTTTCTAAATGGCCACGTCGTTCCACTGTGCGGCGTACAAGACCCCATACAAGACATGTCAAAAATAGAAATAATAGTCGTAGAACAATACAATTTTGCATGTGAGTCAGATTCAGAATTATAAAACCACAAAGCAAAAAAAAAATTAAGAGCATGCTACAAAAAATTAGAAGTTAAATCAATAAAATTCAATTTCTTTAAACAAAACGCATTTAGTTTTTCATTCATCAAAACTCCTTTGGCAAATTTTGGCACATAGATTTTTTTCAGTTTTAGCAGAAATCTAATAATGATGTTAAACTAATTCTCTACCAAAAAGGACATTATAGTGTTTGTGGAGTTTGAAATATAAAAAGTTATTTGGCTTAAAAAAAATACAATGAATACTTAGTCTAAGTAAGCAAGCTTCATATTATATCGTTGAGACTAAAAAAAAACCTAACCACATTTTGTTCAGAGTCTGTTATTGTTACATGTTATTTATTTTGAAATATACCTCTTGTTGACAAGAATTTATTGAAGGCTTTATTATATAACAACTTTGATGGTTTCTGTTCAAAAATCCTGTAAAGATTTGGAGACATGCTAAATAAACAATTCTTTAAAAATAAAAAATTTAATATAGGCCATAGGAAGTCATAAATTTTCATATTTTTGTCCACTTTTAAACCATTGTGTGTGGCAGCAACGCTCCGGGTTTCAGCTAGTATGTAATATTACTTTTACACTTTCCCAATTTAACATTACACAAAAAAACTAAAACCAATACCAATTTCTTCATTTGGCCAGACTAACTGTGCTAATACATATTTATTTAGCATATCTTTTTTCAAAAAGAATTTTTGCTTTTGCCTTATTTAGTATTTGTTCACGTGGGTTAAGCTCACAAAACATGAACAGTTGTTTCAATACAATACATTTGAACACGTTTGACTTACTTCTGTCTTGATATCTTATAATATCTTGTTTTACCACTATTATGATAGTTAAAAATTCTAATTTTTTAGTAATTATCAGAATTTTAAAAATAAGTGAATTTCTTACATCCTCTGAAAGCATGAGGTTGATCAAAAATATACACCGAGAAAAATGAACGCCTTAAAATCAAAAAAAAAAAAGTTCGCGTTAAATTGTAACCAACATTTCTTTGCCACAAAGAAAAAATCGTTGCACTAATGATTTATTTTTTAACTATGCAAGTGCTGCATCTTCGAAACAAAAGACTGAAATTCTTTGAAGCTAAATCAAAGAAACAATCTTTGCCGTGAAGATAAAATATTTGCCGTAACGATATAATTCTTTGTTAACAGGGGTTTGAAAAAATTATGTAAAAACAACAATTTTTTTTAAGGTAAGTATTATTGTTTTAAAGACAAAGTCTGTAATTTTGAAGAACTTTTTCTTCAAAATCATATTTGTATACGAAGAATAAGAAAATTGTAAGTAAAAAATTATATTTTCATTGCCCAAATAAGGTTAATATGTTCTTACATATTTTAAGCAATAAATAAAGCATAACTGAATTGATGTAATATGGGCAATGAAAATGTAATATTTTAATTTCTTTCATGTGAAAAAAGCAAGTGTTTCTATTTCTTTTATCAACAAGAAAGCAACGCTTGTTTTCAACCTTTTTTTTTCTTCGTTCGTTTTGTCGCAGAAATTGGCATACGCAAATTATTTGCTGCAGCCACCACGAAGCACCTGAACATCTTCATCCACCACCGAACGCAAGGCTCATTTATAAGGTTGTGGCACTTGAGAGCGAGCTCGATCGAACTGTCAGAATGGATGAAAAGAAAGCAAGAAAATGAATGCATAGAACCATGGTAGAACTAGTAAAGGTATATGCATTTCCGACTGCTCTCTTTTTCTCATAGCCAGAATTGTCAAACTCAAGCATTTTGCTATTCTTGCCTATCGGAGAGGGAGTTGCGGCAGTCTCCCTCTCCGAAATGCATATACCTTCTCTAATTTTGCCATGCATAGAACAAAGAAAAGCACAGTGACAGTTCAAGCAAAGGCGGAAAAACAGTGCATTTCTCTCAAGTGCCACAACCTTACAGGCCAAAACACGTAGGAGGCATGCATGCTTCAAGCATCTGACATTTGAGTTTGCATATACGTATTCTTATGAAGTAGCCCACATCAAAAGCATGCATGCATGCATGATGCTTGAGGCATGCCTGAAGTTGATCTTTAACTTTTAACTTTTTGCAGGCATCAAAGCTTTGACAGACATAAGCATCAGTTAGCTTTGCTTGAAAAAGCTATATTAACACATCCAATTGCATTTAGTGATTGCTTGAAATATTTTAAATTAAGTTCAATGTATTTCCTCGACTTCTTGTTAAAACTTTTTGTTTAGTTTCAACATTTTTGGCATTTTTTACATATTCGATGCATACTTGCTATGTGTTTAAGGAAGCATACTTCACAGACATGATGCATGCTTGAGGCATACATGCTTTTTATGTATTTTGGCCTTATAAATGATCCTTGACCGAACCATGATATAATTATCCGTTAGTATTAATCGCTACTTTTACTCGTTACTTTGGGCATATAGTGTCAAATAAAAGTATTGCAATCACACCAAGAAGTAAAAGGGGATTTTTTGGTCTTTACTTTTGTCATGATCTCTACATATACATATGAAGTAAGTAATATTTCTGCTGCTAGTTACTTCTGTTAAATTATTTGCCATATACCACTTTTAAGTTTTGAGAAGTTTATAATATAGGTGTCATTATTTTTATCAAATTTTTTAATTCATTTAAGTCAAACATTAAAACGTTAAATCATTTTCTTCATATTGTTTTTCTTATGCAGAAACCTAGTTTTTGATGCAGTGAGGCAAAAAATTTGCTATTTATCAATGTTTATCACTTGGCTTATATCAAGTTCAAAGACAAGATAAATAATTCTTTGTCGTTTTCTCATTTCAAATAATACAAGAAGCAACATTGTTTGCACCTACTCGCTTCATTTTGACATTATACGCCCAAAATGACAGTTTATCCCCAGCTAATTTTCAGCGAATAAAAATACCTGGTATTTTTATCATGGTTCAGTCGGTTTTTGTGTGTTCGATGGTACGCTTAAAGCTAGTGAAAAAAGAAATTAAACAATTACATTTTCATTGCCCAAATCACTTAAATTCAATATTGCTTTATTGCTTAAAATATGTAAGAACATATTTATCTTATTTGGGCAATGAAAAAATTAATTGTTTAATTTGTTTCTTCGTGAAAAATCCAAGTGTTTCTATTCGATGCAGCAACATGTTTTTTTAAGACGTACGTCTTTGCGACAAGCATTTAAATCTTTGGTTTAAGTATATTTTTTTAGAAATTAACAGTCTGCGTCTTTGCCGGAACGAATAAAAGTCCTTGTGCCAAAGCAAATTTTCTTTACTTTTAAGACTTTTTGCAACAAAAATTTAAGTTTTTGATTTAAAGTATATTAGTTTTGGGAATCTAACAATCTTTGTGCCTTTGCCGTAACGCTGTTTTATCTTTGGGCACATTCTAACCAATACAAGTCTTTGTGGCAAACTGTATTTTCTTTGGTTTTACGATTTTTTTCTTTGGGTGTATACGAAATCCAAAATATTGAACGATCGGAGAGAGTTCTAAACTTTCGACTCAAGCCAGTGTGAACAAAAATCCGTTTTTTTTTTGCAATTGCTTACTATTTTATTTTCCTCTCCTTTAAAGCTTTGAAATAAAGTTATTTTATAAGCAAATTTTTATTTTAAAATTGCATATGGCAAACCTTAGCGTTCGGATGTCACATTCGCAAACATTTTTTCATAAATATCGCAAATTTTATTAAGTTTTTTAATTAAGATGTATCTGGTTAAAAAGCTCTTCATGAGTATAATTTATAATAATTAATAACCTGCATTTTACCGTAGTTTACCGTAGTTGTTATTTTTGTTCGTGCGTTAGGACGTAACTAAAAAAGGAAGTTCTTGTGAGACCAACACTCGAACTTAGAATATTTCTGCGAAATGGTCGATCGCACCTCGAAAGTCTATAGGAACAAAAAAATTGCAAATAAAATAAGTTTAAGAAAACGCCAGCATCATCTTAAATATCTTATTTTAAGAGTTACAATTGACAATTTTATTTGTTCCTTTCCTTGCCTCAACCATTTTTTCATTATCTTAAGCCAATGCCTTCCATTTTTACTTAAACAAAAAAGTTTACGGAACACTTACGAAAAAGAAAAACAATATTTGTGAAACAGTGCAGGCGATTTGATCATCATGGTAAATGAATCTATGTTTATCTATTGTATAAAAGGAGACTCACTTATGTTCGTCAGCTCAGAGCTTGAGAACTTAAGGCGCTAGTTCAATTATTCTTTTTCTATTGGGTAGCAATGGTACCCATTTGAAAGTTAAGCTATATAAATGTGCTAATCATTATTTTCTTAAGCAATTTCTTCATTCTTATGCTCAGCGAGAAAAAAATTTTTAAGCTCAAATTGAGCAGCACACAAAGGCAAAGCTACAAGATAGAAAAAGTTGTTGTGTTGAAAAATTTCTAATTTCTTTTTCGAGGCAAAAGCTCTCTTTTCAAGCTCCTTTTGAGCAAGATAAAATGAAGTCAACAAGGTCCGCAAAAAAAAGACAGCAACATGTATTGTGTGCGATACCAATGCTGCCACCTTTTTGAGTGTAAAAATACCGCCACTTTTATTAAAACACCGACAAAAATTAGCTGTAGCAATATTCCAGTTTAAAGTACTTTAAAAGAAACACATATTAAATATTAAAATAACACAGGCTTACAAATAAGGATCAACTTTTAGACCAAGGAATTTTTCTGTTAGTTGGATCTTTATCTTTTTAACGCATTGGAAAATATGAAATAACTCTCAAACCATCAATGGCATTGGCAAAAAGTAAAATATTTACTAAAATAATAGTAAATAAAAGAGATAAAAAAAAATTTATACAGAAAATCTGAATAAAATGTGAAATTTTTGGAAGCCAATATTTTCAATACTACAAAAGATAATGAATTTTAGTAAACAGAAATGGCTACATCTTTCCAAAAAAACCAAATTAGATTTTTTTAGTATTATAAAAACAATATTGTTAAGAAAATTGTTTATATGAATTAAGCTCTCACTTCTAGGAAAATAAATTTCTCAAACCAAGCAAATTATTCTTGTTTTCAGCAAATCGTTTACTTGAAATAAACAAATTTTTCTCACTTCAAGCAAATACTTACTTACTTACTTACTTAGTTGGCACTACAACCGTATGTCGGTCTTGGAAATTCCAAGCTTCGTCAGGTTGTCCTCTACTTGGTCTTTCCAACGAAGATGCGGTCGTCCTCTTCTGCGTTGACCGCCGCTGGGTACCGAATCGAATGTTTTCTTCACTGGAGCATCGTCTTTCATGCGCTGAACATGACCAAGCCAGCGAAGCCGCTCGATTTTAATGCGCTTGACTATGTCGATGTCAGCGTACAGCTCATACAGTTCATCATTCCACCGTATTCGGTACTCGCCATTGACGCAGATTGGTCCGTAGATCTTACGAAGAGTCTTTCTCTCGAATGCTCCTAAAGTCTTTTCATCTAAACTGCTCAGCGTCCAGGTTTGTGATGCGTAAAGTAGGACGGGCATGATGAGCGATTTATAGAGCTTGATTTTCGTTCGTCGAGAGAGGGCTCTGCTTCTCAATTGCCTACTGAGCCCAAAGTAACACCTTTTGGCAAGAGTTATTCTTCGTTTGATCTCAATGCTGATGTCGTTGGTTGAATTAGTGCTGGATCCCAGATAAACGAAGTTCTTCACAACCTCGAAGGAGGTATTATCAACGGTAACGTGGTTTCCAAGACGCTGGGACTGTTTGTTTGTTGACACCAAGTATTTCGTCTTATCTGCATTCACTGACAGACCTATTCGACTTGACTCTCTTTCTAATCTGGAAAATGCTGCACTGACTTCGCGCGTATTATGGCCAATGATATCTATGTCATCAGCATACGCAAGCAGCATAACACTCTTGTAGAATATTGTGCCACTACGTCTCAGATCAGCAGCTCGGATGATCTTTTCCATCATAAGGTTGAAAAAGTCGCACGATAAGGAATCACCTTGTCTGAAACCTCGTTTGGTAATAAATGATGGGGAGAGGTCCTTCCCGATTTTAACTGCGCTGCTGGTGTTGCTCAGTGTCATCCTGCAAAGTCGTATTAGTTTTGCAGGAATACCAAATTCAGACATGGTGGAGTACAGGTGCTTCCTTATTGGGCTGTCGAAGGCGGCTTTGTAGTCGACAAAAAGATGGTGGGTGTCGACTTGTTTTTCTTGAGTCTTCTCCAAGATTTGTCGTAGCGTGAAAATCTGGTCGATGGTGGAATTTCCAGGTCTGAAGCCACACTGATAAGGTCCGATCAGTTTGTTTACAATGGGCTTCAATCTTTCACATAAAACGCTCGACAGGACCTTATATGCGATATTAAGAAGGCTTATCCCACGGTAATTGGCACAAATAGTGGGACCGCCTTTCTTGTGGATTGGGCAGAGCACACTGAGATTCCAATCGTTCGGAATGCATTCTTCCGACCATATTCTGCATAGAAGCTCGTGAATGCATTTAAGTAGAGCTTCGCCTCCGTTCTAAAACAGCTCAGCAGGTAAGCCATCAGCTCCCGTGGCTTTGTTATTTTTAAGCCGAGCTATAGCTGTCAGAACTTCATCATAGTCGGGCAGCGGAACCTCGACGCTGTCATCCGCAATTGGGGTTTCCGGAATATCATCTCTATTGGCGGAATTGTTGTCAGCGTCGCCATTTAGAAGCTTGGAGAAGTGTTCCCTCCATAACGTCAGTGTACTCTGGACATCTGTCACTAGATTCCCGTTTTCATCCTTGCAGGAAGAGGCCCCGGTTTTAAAACCATCGGCAAGGCGTCTTATTTTTTCGAAAAATTTTCGGGCCTCATTCCTGTCACCGTACATCTCAATCTTCTCTTGCTCGCGCTTTTCTGCCTCTCTTTTTTTCCGCTTGAAAATATGTCTTCAAGCAAATATTAGACTTTAATATAGAAAAAATATTCTGAAGGCTTAAGCAAATGTTTTTTGAATCAAACATAGTGTTTTTAAATTCACTCAATTTTAGCAAAATGTAAAAATTTGCGCTTGAATGTAAACCGATAGCCAATGTGCTTGATTCAAGCATAGAATGCTTGACTTTTTTATCTCCGTTATACTACTTCAATAGATTCGTTATGATTGCTTTCTTTGTCACATCAATATTTTTGCAAAGTGATGATTCGAGTGTTTGGAGTAATGTTAACATGCAATAACAATAGAGTTCAGCTACTACAGCTTTTTCGCACTTTCACCGCATTAGATCATCTTAAGAACCAGCCCAAACAACATTAAAACATCTCAATAAGGCCATTCACAGTTCAAATACGCTGGTCTGCCATTTGTTCGATCTGCTATTTGTACGCCAAGTTACGAAAGCGTATTTTGCTTTGTTGTTGTTTTGCATACAAATGCAAATACGCAGGCACGCGTATTTTCAATTTAATTTAAATTAATTTTCAATAAAAATTTCATTCTACAGTTGACAACCAACAGTAAAATCTTACTTATATTCCTTTCTTCCCAAATGACGAGAAAAGTTTATACTAGGTCTCGAGCGACCAAGTTATAACTTTTTAACTATTGATCATCACTAATTTATGTACACTAATTAGACAAATTGGTTAACATCATTAAGTTCTGTTACTGTTACTTAAATTTACTGATAAGAACGGAAATAGCAACGAGTATCAGAAAACTTACTTTATTTAAATTACTATATATAAAGTAATACTAGCACCAAGCATCTTTCAACGAGGAAGCATGTTTCGCAACGGGAATGGGCAGTCAGTCACTTAGGAGGTGCATTGAACCCCATCAGCAAGTTTGGCCCCATTCATACGCATTAATTGAACTCAAATGGCCTACAAGAATTTGCGCAAAACTTAAGAATTCTGCTTAATAGGCTGCGAATGCTTTGAGCCGAAAGAAAGCAGGTTCTAGCATCAATTTGTTGCAACTTCATTATAAATGATAAGAATAAAGCACAGAGAGTAGAGACATTAGCTTACTCCATGGAGGTGTGAAACTGGTTCAAACTAAAAAACCAACAACAGCAGCATTAGCATTAAGAAATGTTATATATCCAAAATATAACAAAAACAAGTCGGTTAATTAAAAATGATAAGAAAACGATAAAAACATGCAAAGAGACGACAAGAAAGTTAAGAAGAACAAAAACACAGAATAATATTAAGCTTCTGATAAACACTGAGCTATTTAGGGAAAAAGAAAACTGAATGAAACCACGAATTGTCATCATAACATCCAGCATACGATGGCCGGACGATGGAATTGATATGGGCGGTAGAGGTGGGCGGTACCTACATGAGGACATTAAAATTAAACCAATAACGCATTAAAACGCTTTCAGTAACATGATGTAAATGAAAGAAGAGGCACATAACTATCGTACGGGAAGGTGAAAAACAAAAAACAAACTCTGTTAAAGAAAATAACAGGGAGGAGGAAGAAATAAACGTATCGGGCTGGATATAAAAGTATCGAATGCGTCAAGACATGCGTCATTTGACTACGAGTACGCGTTGTACGAAGATGGGTAAGCAAATTAGCTCAATTAGTGGAAAAAATTTAAGTGACAAGATTTTTTTTGGTTTAATAACAGAATATTAAGTTGAAAATGTATAAGTTTCTACACTTTCGAGAATTTAACAGAAAAAAGCTAGTGCAAAAAAGCTTTAGAAAAAATTCGAATTCAAAATATTTTGATTTGTTAAAAGCAGCGGCTGTTCAAATTTTAAAGTTGGTGAATTTACAACAAAGACTCTTAGCTCCAATTCAAAAACACTAAACATTAAATGGCCAACAACCTTTCTGTTCCTAACATAAAAGTCTTTCCGAAAGTAAACAAAGTGCTGGTATGAATATTAAAATGTACATTGTTAAAAACGTTCGCGCTCAAAATATTAATAGTGCGCAGTATTTTAAAATTCCAACAACGTATCGTTTAAACATTTCATTATGGCTATTTCTTCTTTTGGCCCACTCAAAGCCAAATGGTATAAGCCAATTATGAGGCTTACAACAATATTATGGTAATATTAGCCAATTATGAGAATAAAGTTTTCATTGAAAACTTGTGCAATTCCGATGCACTCTCAGCTCAATTCTTCAACGAAGCTCACATAAAAAAGATTGAATAATTTTTAAAAAACCTTTCTAGGTTTTACAGGTACAAATTTTTTTCCTTTAACTATGTATTGTTTTGAGCAATATGAAAATTTCGAGTTCAGTAGATAGTGGTTGAGATAAATAAGGACCAACAGAACACGCCGTAATATTTTTAATTTTTATTTCATTTTTTTGAAACAACGCTCATCATTTATGGTATTCACTTCATTCCTTAAGTCCTGCTAACTTGCTAAGCTCAACAAAGTTGTTAAATCCTGTCAAGATTCTGTATTGTAAAAGACTTATAAGCTTGCTAGCAAGTTAACAAGCTCAGCACCGTGTTTTTGTTAAGCAGATACTATTTGGAATTGAGTTTTAACCAGGGACAGTAACGGTTATGATATTTTTAAAAAAGTCAACAAATAATATTTCTATCAAAAATAACAGTTCAAATTTGGCTTTTATTTTTTCGATCAAAAGTAACAGTTCAAATTTGACTTTTATTTTTCGATAAAAATAAAATAAAAGTTCAAAATTTCCTTTTAAATTTCCGATCAAAAATAAAGATTTAAACTTGTACAATGCTATTTCTTATTAACTTTAATAATAGTTTGAATTTTTAAAACAATAAATAGAGCAGATTTTTTATTAATTTAAACAAAAAAAAATAAACTGGCCATTTCAGCCCTTGGAAGGACTTTGACCTAGCTTCTATTGTTTGATCACAAATGACCGAGAACTGGACCTACGTGCTAAATGCCGACTCCGAACGGCTTATGTTCTCAAGAAGCTTTACATAGCAATTTTTACTCTCTGAGGCTTGCCATTGTCTGCAGAGAGGTGATAAATACAGTAAAATCGTACAAAAAAATTAATTCAATTGAAAAAACTTTCTGTCTGAGCTGGAATTGAACCCGGGCTTCCGCGGTTCTTTAGCTTAGGGGCCACGCACTCTACCCACTAGGCTACGGTCGCCACTTTTTTATTAATTTACACTTTTTGTTTATCAAATATAATAGTTAAAATATGACTTTTACTTTTTCGATCAAAAATATAAGTTAAAATTTGATTTTAATTTTTTGATCAAAAATAAAAGTTAAAATATGACTGTTATTTTTTCGATCAAAAATATAAGTTAAAACTTGACCTATTTTTTCGATCAAAAATAGAAGTTAAAATTTTACTTATATTTCTTGATCAAAAATAAAAGTTAAAATTTGAATTTTATTTTTCCGATCAAAAGTAGAGATAAAAAATTGACAGATCTACTTTTTATACTATTATAATACTAATATTCTATTATAATAGTTTTAATTTTCAACACAGTTAATAGAGTACATTTTTTATTCTTTTGCTCCTATATTCGTAACATTTTTGCACAGAAAAAAAACCATTGCTATCAATCTTCATATCATTGCATTGCATTGCTTAGTTGCTTATCATTGCACATACTGTTTTCATTTATTTCGCAAACGACTGAAACATCGACTACAAGCAGATGATTAGGAATTAAAATATTACTTTAACTTATGATCGAAAAAATAAAAATCAAAATTTTACTGTTATTATTGTTCGAAATTGTTATACGAACATGTATTAAAGTCAAATTTAAACTTTTATTTTTGATCAAAAAAATAATTATCAAATTTTAACTTATATTTTTGATCAAAACAAAATTGATTTTTGAAAAAATCAGAAAAACTAAAAACAAAAGATTATTTATTATTCCTTAGCTAACAAGCATCACATTGCTACACAGTAAAAAATATGAGCATAAATTTTATACTATTTTGTATACATATAAATCTAAACCAAAATTGTTTTAAAAGTTATACCATCAAATCTTATAAATTCTTCCAAACCATTTTTCTCGTCAGACCAATCGAAACCACTTTATTTTTCAATTTCAATATTTTGATTTACTCTTGATATCCATATAAAATTTTTAAATTATATTTGTTGTATTATTTTTATAACATTGAATGATTTTTTAAAAATATAAAAATTATTTGGAATAAAAAAGTTTATACCCCACAAATGTTATAAAAAAGATAAAATGTACCCTCAAATTTTTTACTGTGCATATTTCAAAATCGAATAGACTAATTCTTTCCATCTGACTTTTTGAATAGAAATTTTGAAAATAACTGTTATTTTCGGTCTCTGGTTTTGACACATATCATATTATTTTGGATTTGCAGCTTCAAACTCTGAAAACTGGCCTTTATTAATAAAAAAATAAAAAATTTATGACGGTGTTGGTAGAGATTTAACCCTTTATAAGGCAAGTGCTAAAGTGATTTTAATGTGAAAAACCAAATAAAAAACCTATTTGTTTAATTTATATAGATTTTATTTAAAGAAAACGAGTGACAAAAAAAATTTCTAAACACGCTTGGGCTAAAAATTCGAGTTTTTTGTAAATTGTGAACTAGTTTAGATAATTTAATTAATTTGCGAGCTTTAGAACAAGTAAGTTTTTAAGAAGGCAACAACAACAACAACAACAACTCTGTATAGAGTCGATCACTTAGCTGACTAGTCATCTGAGACAAACTCATTCTGACTAGTCAGCTAAGTGATTGACTGAGACAAACTAGTCAGCTAAGTCATCTGAGACAAACTCATTCTGACTAGTCAGCTAAGTGATCGACTCCATACAGAGTTGTTGTTGTTGTTGCCTTCTTAAAAACTTACTTGATCCAAAGCTTGCAATTTTATTCATGTAATAATTTAATTAATTTTCAATTTTTGAAAAACTTTACTCAGTATTGATCTCACTCATCATAATATTTTGTATTAATTCTTTTTAATTTTCTGTTTTTTTTCTCATCATTTTTTAATCATATATTTTTTTACGAATACGAACTTTATATGGTTAGTACAAAAACTCTAGTTATTTTTCCTTTTCTACCTTAGAATCATATTCTTCACTTTGTGACTGTTATGCAAAAACTATTTATATGGTGTAAATGGGCCATGAAGTGTTAAACTAGGAACTCATTTGGTTTGTTGCAGTTCTTTTGCCCGGCCATACAAAGGGTTAAAATGTTTCAAATGTATCAAAAGTGTTAACGCACTGTAATATAAACATTTAAATACATTTTTGGTTACTGTGTAGTGGTTACTCGAGTTATTGGCCGCATTCAGCGCAGACAACTGTAGTGAACTGTAATGGTAGCGCTACCTTAGTGAGCGATGTTTTTCTCTGAATGTGTTGCTACTCTACACGTCAGAAATTAGATAAAATTTAATCGTGAATTTGGAAATGATAAACTTATTGAATCGCTCGCTTTCATTTGATGCGAAACTTTAGTTAAACACTTCGCACATAATAAATAGAAATGATGTAAATCAATAATATAAAGTATTTTTCTTAGTGATATATTTAATTAAAAAAACATAAAAAATCGTATTTTATGATATTATAAAAATTTGAGATAAATAAACAAAAAAAGGAACATTTTAAAAATTTTATATTAAAAATTGTTCATTGAAAAGTTCGAAAAAATATAGTTCATCATAAAACATGTATTTACTTTTAATTAACAAGATCACTCGTTTAGTCAATAAATGAGAGAACGCAAAAACTCTAATGAAATGAGCTTATCTTTGCAAAAACTCGAGAGCGATAAACAATAAATGCATAACAAAGAGAAGGCGTTGTTCAACTCAGTTTTTTTGAGGAGCACAATTTACGAACGAATACTTTAAAAGAGCGAAGAAAAAATTTTGATCACTCTGAATATTTAACATAAGAGCGCTCAAGTTTTTTCTTCACGAATCAGGAAAGCAAAGTAAATCGTTCGTCAACTGAATAATATTGATGAGAAGAAGTGCAATTTTTGTCTTCAATTTAGAGTTTTTGCAAACCCTGATATGAAATGCATTCATAAGAAGTAAGCTCAAAAAAAAATATAACAAAATTTCCAATCGCATTTTTTAAACAAAAAAAGAATTAATTTATGGTTCATTACTCATTCATTACACATATTAATATGCACAAAAGTATTATTAATGGTTAATTTCTGCACTCGTTTGAGGTTAAAAAAGTATGTTTTTTGATTTACTAAAAAATCTTTTAAGAAAATAAATATATTTTCTTGAAAAGAAGAAATTTTAAGTATTAAAGAAAATTACTTTCTTATAAAATTTGTAGAGTTTCTATATTTCCATAATATTTTAAAAATGCTTCCAATTCGGAACACAAATGCGATTTTTAAGAAAAATATTAAAAATTATTTCATTTTTGAAATCAACGACTCCAAATAAACTAAAATGTCAAATTTCATGAGGATTGGACCACTCCTATTTTTCTCCCCATCTTTTGTATGGGCTCAGTCCACTGTGCAACGCTTACGTACTGTTTTATTCGCAAGAAACAGTGTAGAATTATGAGATAACTGATTAAATTGAGTAAAACCTGTTTCTCTGCTAAAATATGACAAAATTTTACACAATAATATTTATATTTATATTAAATACTTATATTAATAAATCCAATACAATGAAGTATAGATTAACATATTTACACTGAAAACACGCATTTTTACCAATCTCACGTGAGATTAGAAGGGGAAAAGGGCAAATCTCACTAGGGGGAAGGGGGCACAAAAAATCGCAACAATCACCTCACGTAATTAATGAACTCCCCCTTTCATTGAACCTTCGCTTGTGGCTGTGTTGATTCCAAATGTCACTACAATGTTTCGAATTGTTCTCAGCTATTCACTCTCCATAAAACAAAAGTTAAGGTTTTTCTAAATTAATATTTTAAAAAATTTAATTTCATTTGAGTCAAATTTTCGTAACTATTAAAGCTCAAAAGAAAGAAACATGATTTGTTTTTTATGATCTTCAAACAAGCAGTGGGTAAAAGTGAAATGAATACTATAGGGGCATTCACACTGAGTTGGGTAGTTGGGTATGGGTAGATTGAGTACTTTTAATTATTGCGAGCACCCTAAATTGCAATTGAGTACTCTGTAAAAAAGATTCGGGCAGTGCTGCATATTTGTTTGATCTCCCCGGCTTATGTAGCTGATGAGAGATGAGTGACAGCCGAAAGAGGGTTGTCACCAAATTATTTTTTGTCATTTTATGTACGCAAGATTTAGGCCATTAATTGGGCGTAAAAAAGTTATTTTATATACGAGTACTTTTCGCAGCATTTTATAATTTACTTGTAGACCCGGGCAAACGTTGTCCGATAAGAATTTTCATGCCAATCGGAAAAAGCAATTTTATGTATCTGAACATGCATAACTGTAGTGCGTCCGAAAGTAACCATATGAACTAAATTACCAAATTTTAGTCTAATACGACCAAAACCGTCCGAAAAGAAAAATTTTATTGACCTTAAGGCTGTAAAAGTGGGTGTGGCAAAACTTTTTCCCGCAACCATCTCGTACTCGAGAAAATTCGACTGCCAAAATTGCAGCTCAATTTAGCTTACACCTGGCGCACTTTGCTTTACTCCACGCGTATCCCCTGAACATGGGGCGTAAACATAGTTCAATCACGCCCATTTTTTTAATAAAGTTGTCGCTAGCTACCATACGAACTAAATTACCAATTTTTAGTCTAATATGACACAAAACGTTTTAAATATAGCATTTTAAATTGATTTCTGGGCGGTAATGAGCGGTGACGCAATTTATTTTTTATTATTCGAGATATTAGCCTTGACAAAAAATGTTGTAAACTTGATGCCCCTAAGTCAATTATTGCCTATTTTTGCTAAAGATGGTCACACATGGAAAAAGTACTCATTTTGACAAGAAATCAATCTACCCAAACAAGTCAGGGGGTCAGCTAGAGTAGATTGGTAGATGGGTTTTTGGGTGCAATGGTACTTTACAAAAACAAAATGTACGACATTTGCCAATCTACCCAACTACCCTAGTCAGTGTGAATACCCCTTATGTGAAGAAAGTATGATGATAGTACACTCAGAAAAAAATGTCCAGAAAATCTAAAAGAATAACACCCAATCGTTAGAAAATCGGGCGCCATGACCGATATAATAAAATGTTTTTTATTATTTATTCATTGATTATTATGATTCTGCATTGGGAATCGTACTTCTCACCAGAGCTCGCTAAAATTCTCAATTGAAGAGAAAAATTGCACTACTCATCAATATTATTCAATTGACGAACGGTTGGTTCACTTTGCTTTCCTCACTAGTGAAAAAAAAACTTGAGCGCTCTTATATTAAATACATATTCAGAGTGATCAAAACTTTTTCTTCGCTCTTTCAGAGTATTCGTTCGTAGATTGTGCTCCTCAAAAAAACTGAGTTAAGCAACGCCTTCTTTTTGCTATTCATTTATTGTTTCTTGCTCGCGAGTTATGCGCAAAGATAAACTCATTTCGTTGGAGTTTTTGCGTTCGCTTATTTATTGACTAAACGAGTGATCTTGTTAATTAAAAGTAAATACGTGTTTTATGATAAAATATATTTTTTTTAACGTTTTAATGAAATATTTAAGTAGTACTGAATAAATATTTAAAATGTTCCTTTTTTGTTTATTTATCTCAGTTTTATGTTTTTTTAATTAATTTCAATTATTTGTGCGAAGTGTTTAACTAAAATTTCGCATCAAATGAAAGCGAGTGAAAACTCACTATCTCTAATCAACACGACGCACAGTGGGATTTGTTCATACAATGTTTGGCAAAAAATATAAGGAGTGCTCATAGAATGTTGAAATTTTGCTCTGAACTTTTGGTTAGCTCAATCAAAAAAAAATAAAGTTTTATCAAAATTGGCCACGCCCACTACCCACCGCCCATACAACCCAAAGTTTATTTTTGACCCAAAGTTTTTGAAATTTGGCACATAGCCTTTTATTACCTCAATTAAGAATAAAATAAAGTTTCATCTAAATTGGCCACGCCCACTACCCACCGCCCATACAACCCAAAGTTTATTTTTGGCCAAAAGTTTTTGAAATTTAGCATATAGCTTTTTATTACCTCAATTAAGAATAAAATTGGTCACTCCCACTACCCACCGCCCATACAACCCAAAATTTATTTTTGGCCCAAAGTTTTTAAAATTTGGCACAGAGCCTTTATTACCTCAATTAGCGCCCATCACTCACCGCCCATAAAACCCATATTATATTTTTTCCCACAACTTTTTGTTTCTTTACTACTTACTTACTTACTTAGGTGGCCATAGCAACCCGTCGTCGGGTTTCGGCCGATCTCATCAGCTCTCGCCAGGCGCCTCTGCTTCGCGCGCGCCTTCTCCAATTGGTTTCGCCAAGCGCGGTTAGGGCTTCCTCGACCTGGTCAATCCATCGGAGGCATGGTCTCCCTCTTCGTCGTCGGCCTTCGGCCTTCGCCTCGAACACCTTTTTCGCTGGAGCATCGTCATTCATACGATGGACATGACCTAGCCAGCGTAATCGCTGGATTCCGATACGCTGAACTACTTCAATGTCGTCGTATAGCTCATACAGCTCGTGGTTCATTCGTATGCGATAGTCGTCGCCAACTCGAATAGGACCGAAGATTTTGCGAAGAACTTTTCTCTCAAACACCCCAAGAGCGGCTGCGTCTGCTTGCGAGACAACCCATGCCTCAGCGCCATAAAGAAGCACAGGTATAATGAGCGTCTTGTAGAGTGTCAGTTTTGTCGATCGAGAGAGGGCTCTGCAACGTAATTGCTTACTAAGCCCGTAGTAGCACCTATTAGCAATTGTTATTCTTCGCTTTATCTCCAGGCTGACATCATTATTGCTGTTAATGGCGGTGCCAAGGTAGGTAAATTCCTTGACCACTTCAAAGTTATAGTTGCCTGTTGAAACGTGAGAGCCTAGCCGCCCCGCTCCCCTGCCAGCAGGCAGCATATACTTCGTTTTACCCTCGTTTACCGTCAAACCCACCTTGGCTGATTCTTTTTCGATAGCGGTGAAAGCAGCAGTGACATCTCTCTTGGTTCTACCGATGATATCAATATCATCAGCATACGCAAGGAGCTGAACACCTTTGTAAAAAATGGTGCCATTGCGATGCACACCGGCCTTTCGTAGGATCCCCTCCATGATGATGTTGAAGAGATCGCAAGATAGCGGGTCGCCTTGTCTGAAACCTCGTTCAGTATGGAAGGTTTCGGAGAGGTCATTTCCTACCTTGACGGAGCTGCAAGTATTGCTCAACGTCATCCTGCAGAGTCTTATCAACTTTGCAGGTATACCGAACTCAGACATTGTTGCGTATAGGCAATCCCGCCTCGGGCTATCGAACGCAGCTTTATAATCGACAAAGAGATGATGCGTGTCGATTTGCTTTTCGTGGGTTTTCTCCAGGATTTGGCGCAGTGTAAAAATCTGGTCTATGGTGGATTTACCAGGTCGAAAGCCACACTGATAAGGTCCAATCAGTGTTTTTGTATACGGCTTAAGTCTTTCACATAGTACGCTCGAGAGGACCTTATATGCGATGGAAATAAGACTGATACCTCGGTAGTTGGCGCAAATTGTCGGGTCTCCTTTCTTAAGTAAGGGACAAAGCACGCTGAGATTCCAATCGTCGGGCATGCATTCCGCTAGCCATATTTTGCTGATGAGTTGATGCATGCACCCTATCAACTCATCGCCGCCGGCTTTAAACAGTTCAGCTGGCAGGCCGTCAGCACCCGCTGCTTTGTTGTTTTTGAGCCGCTGGATAGCAACTCGAACCTCGTCATGGCTAGGTGGTAGAACTTCTACTTCGTCATCGTCGATTGGTTGTGGCGAACTGCATTCTCCATGGGCGGAGTTGGTGGGATCATCGCCCGTAAGCAGATTGGAAAAATGCTGTCTCCACAATCTCAGTGCGCACTGCGTATCTGTAACCAGATTTCCATTCCCATCTCTACAAGTGGATGCTCCGGGCTTGAAACCTTGGGTTAGACGCTTAACCTGTTGGTAAAATTTTCGTGCATCCTTCTTGCCTTTGTACACCTCAATTTCTTCACGCTCACGCTTTTCTTGCTCCCTTTTTTTGCGTCTGAAAAGGCGTCTCTCTTCCTTCCTCTTTTCACGATATTTTTCTCGCACGGTTCGCGTTGTAGCTGACTGCAGCGTCTTTCTGTATGCGGCGTTTTTTGCTGCCGTCGCGTCGCGACACTCCTGGTCATACCATTGGTTCCGAGGTTGCGGGCGCCGGAAACCAATCACTTCTTCAGCGGCAGCGCGCATGGAGTGGGAGATGTGCGCCCAAAGTCCATCGGCATCATCGTGTTGTGAGGTTGGTTGGTTGAGCTTAACCGAGAGTTGAGCGGAGTAGGCCTCAGCTGTCCTTTGTGATTGCAGCTTAGCGACGTCTAGCTTTCGTTGCATTCCTGTGCGTATGTTCTTTGCATTGCATAACTGCATGCGGATCTTGGCTGCAACAAGAAAGTGGTCGGAGTCGATGTTCACTCCCCGAAATGTACGCACATCCAGAACGCTAGAAGCGTGCCTTCCGTCGATCACAAAATGATCAATTTGGTTTCGTGTTTTTTGATCAGGGGACAGCCAGGTGGCCTTATGGATGTCGAGGTGTTGGAATCTGGTGCTACTTACTACCATGTTTCGTGCCGCGGCGAAGTCGATCAGTCTTAGACCGTTGTTCGTAGTGGCCTCGTGGAGACTGAACTGACCGACAGTGGGGCCAAAGACGCCTTCTTTTCCGACCTTTGCGTTAAAATCGCCGAGGACTATTTTTACGTCGTGGGCCGGACAGCGATCGTACACGTCCTCTAGGCTCGCGTAGAAAGCATCCTTGGCGGCATCGTCCTTTTCCTCCGTCGGGGCGTGCGCGCAAATTAAGGTTACATTAAAAAATTTCGCCTTGATGCGTATCGTCGCCAACCTTTCGTTCACTGGTGTGAACCGAGAAACAAGGTGGCGTAGTTTTCGTCTTACGACGAAGCCGCATCCGAATTCGCGCTTCTCCGCATGGCAGCTGTAGTAAATATCGCAGTCTGCTCGCTTAGAGCAGCCTTGCCCTTTCCATCGCATCTCCTGGATGGCGGTGATGTCAGCCTTTATTTTTGCGAGGGCTTCCGCCAGTTGGATAGATGCACCTTCTCTGTAGAGAGTCCGGACATTCCAGGTGCATATCCGTAAATCATGGTCCGTTTTTCGTTTGCGGTGGTCGTCAACGTGTATGGGGTTATCATCCGAGGCTGGTTCGATTTTCATTGGGAAATTTGATAATGTGACGGGACCCAAACCCTGTGCACATTCCAGGATTAAGGTCTATGAGAGACCCCTCAAGTTTTAAGTCTAGAGAAAGACAAGGGGGGGGTTTGGGCAAGGTGCTTTTAAGGCGACACCGACTCGCCTTGTCAGTGCCAGTTGCGGGCTCTGTGGGGTTTTTGTTCAAGACGCAGCGCTGCCCAGCACTACGACCTTCCACAACCTAGCTGGTCACCCGCTGCATTGTCCGGGGCCGCTTATTTGTTAAGAAACTTATTCGCGACTAACCTCCATATCTGAAGGCCGTTCACTATCCGCAACCTGTGACCCGTCCGGTGGCTTGCAGCTAGGCCTCCGCCGAATACCCTTATATTCCACGGATTCCGGAATATAATTTTGTTTCTTTACCAAAACTAATTATTTTATAAATAAATTTCAATACATGCATTTAAATATGGACTTTTATTCATCATCTATCATTTCTGTAACTATATCCTCAAGTTCCAGAACCTGTTTACGGGGTTGAGATCTAATGCTACTTATAAAAGGATCTGATGGTACTAGAAGTCAATGAAAAACATCTGCATTTGTTGCAACTCTATCGCACTTTCTGGAGAACATTAATCTATAATTTCTATAATCTTTATTTCTGGCTTCTTGGGCTTCTTCAGAAAGCATGCCAATAGGAAGTATTGCCGCATCCATGATATCTTTTCCGTGTATCAGTATTTTGTGTAGTGTTACTGGCATATGATACCAACTATATTTTTCAACAAAAAGTTTTGCTGTATCTTGAGCAAAATTCTTGAACTTCAAGGAATTAACTTTTTTGCTACAAGTTATTATTTGTAGTATAATGCGAAATCGATCAATTAGTTGCTCCTCTACACCAGTCACATCGGCAACAAGTTCGGGATTAGAAAAGAAACGCCTGGACGTATTTCCATCGTTAGTAGACCCAGTTCCTTGTTGAACTGAATCCACTCGTATACCCATCTGTTCCTTTAAGGTCTTCTGAATTCGAAGTTTATTTTCCAGTTTTAGACTTTTGTGTTCGTCCTTGAGCACCGACCATCTTTCAAATGGTTTGTTGTAGGCAATATGAATTATGCACTCCATAAATTTAATGCGAGCATGTAAGGAGGAAACGCCTACCATCACCATCACCACCACCATTACCATCAATAGCTTTGCTTGAAACTAAATTAAGAATATTCATTTCAGTAGGTTTCGCTTTGCAAATGTAACAAACAGCTCCTGAAGATGTATCTGTAACCGTTTGAGCTGTCTTTCCATCTAACATTGTAAACACGAAATTATGCTTGATCGAAAATTGCTTCTCTCATGCTACAACTTAAGTATTTTTCAAAGCAGCAATATCTGAATTAATTTTTTCAACAAGGCTTAGCACTTTTTCTTTTGTTTCTTTGGTAAATTCAAAGGAGATAGGACGGCAGAATCTTGTTGATGACGGAATTTTATTTCGCCAATATTCTTCTTGAGAAATCGTCTGTAGACTTAACGGAACCATACATGCCAGTAACAAACTGTCGCTTACATTAGCTGCTAAACTCTGATTGTATTCAACATGTTCAGAGGAACCATCGCAACCCCACTTACATGTAAACTCTAATTTATCCGTCATACCATTTAATTCTTCATCCGGAAAAGTTTGAAATAATCGGCTTAACGTATGATCCATTAAACTTTGCAAGGAAACAGACGCAGCTTTTTCAGTTATTTCAATTTCATCTGGATAGCAATGCCTTTTTTCTTCTCTGACGTTTGCATATGGTGGCAAAATATCGTATCCTTCATTTTTGAGAAAACTTTTGTTGGCTTCGTACTGACTCTTTGTAAGCTCTGCATCCATCATCATTGCTAGTACAGCCGGCGAACGAATATAACATCGAGTTGGTATATTTCCACCCATCACTTTACTTGCCATATTCAAATGTTCTTGTGAATATTTTGAAGCTAATTCAGTAGCCTTGAACCTCTTTGTGCGAACTTGACAATCTTCGAAATCTTTCGCTAGCCTTCCTAGTTAAGTTTAACAACTAGGCTCGCTATTAAGTGATACCTCAAATACAGCTAAAAACACAATAGGAAAAAACATTTACACATATAAAATTTTATAGCGTACTTTTTAAACGTACTTTTTAACCAATCTTCATTTTTTTTTTAAAAAATGGGATTTTAGTTTATGCGATTCTTGCCACCGTTTTTTGAAATGACCAAGAAACCTCTTTTGAATTGCTCTTTTCACTATATCGATTTCTTCATCCTGAAGCATTGCATTTTTTGATTTAATGAAATCGGTTATTAATTCTAAACTTGCATTGCAATTAATGAGTTCGTAACTCAGTTCACTATGTAACACAGAAAATAAACTCATTTTAATGATATTTCTTTCACTTCGCTATTTGCTATTTTGACGTTGTATTTTTATTGCTGTTAAATCATATGGTTTTGTTTTTAATCCATTCCAAATAAGTTATTGTTGTAATTAAATGTCATAATAACGCACGTGCCTAAAAGTATGCCATATCTTTTTGTAATTTTTTAAAAATAAAAATTTCATGGATTTGGAGACAAATTTTATGATTTCATAAAAGATTATTAATTATTTAAACTTTTTTTTTTTAATTGATAGTATGGAGTCCTACCTTTCATTTTATTATAGCGGGAGCACCTAGCACGACCGAGCAACCTTTTTTCTTCCAAGGAAGTTTGCAATCACGGCACATTATAGAACAAATTTTATTCTATCATATCTTTTAAACAAAATGAGCGAACTTTATAATTTTTTTTTTTTAAATACGCAAAAAAGGCTATATTTGAAAAAAATCACTATTTAAATCAGAGCAATAAAATTGTCTTACGTACAAACACTAGAAGTGCGTAAACAGTTTTCAATATTTTGGACCAAAATTTACATGTGGCTTTACTTCATAATTTCAAAGGCAAATAAACGTTTTTTTGGGATAGAATTTATGGATTCTTCATACTGAATCAATTCTCTACAAAACTGCATCATTACATTTTTAAATTTTATGTATGGAAAAAATTACTTATTGCACAAAAAATCCCACTGTACGACGTCGCTCTTTTAACATTTCTCAACAAACAAACTCACGAACGAGGAAAGCCGTTGAGGAGTTTCAAGAAGAGTGAATATTTTATCCGCATACGCTCTGAATATTTTAAAATGATAAACTCAAAGACAAGATAACTCATAGGAGCGGGAGCGCATTTTGATTGCTTTACGCACCCTGATTCTCACACCTCCTTAATATGATATAGCTTCGTTTGGTATGTTGTTCTGTTTCAGATCTTAAAAATCCGAAAAGAAACAAGAGTCATATGAGCTTAATGCGCCCATAAAAAACAATTGAATCAAAACAAATTTGTATTTTGTATATCTTTTTTGAGCACATACAATCCCCGCCTACTAACTCCAAAACTATTTTCTTTTCCACAGCTAAATATCTTCTTTTACCACTATTATTGCTGGGTTTTATACAAGCGAAAACGGCAACAGCTGTTGAACAACCCGCACGCATTGTCTGTTATTTCAGTAACTGGGCCGTCTACCGGCCAGATGTTGGGAGCTATGGCATTAATGATATTCCCGCTGATCTATGCACACATCTTATTTATTCATTTATCGGTGTGGATGACGAGTCTTGGAAAGTGTTGGTTATCGATCCCGAGTTAGATATCGAGCAACAAGGCTTCAAAACCTTTACGCAGCTTAAGAAAAAACATCCACAGCTCAAGCTTATGATAGCCGTTGGTGGCTGGGCCGAGGGTGGTTCGAAATACTCAAGAATGTCGGCTGTCCGTGAGCATCGTCAAAGCTTTATACGCAGCGTTGTCGCATTTATGAAAAAGTACGATTTTGATGGTTTCGATCTGGATTGGGAGTATCCGGGGGCTACTGATCGTGGCGGCACCTATGGCGACAAGGATAAATTCTTGTATTTCGTGCAAGAATTGAGGCGCGCCTTTGATCGTGAGGGTCGTGGCTGGGAGATAACGATGGCGGTGCCGGTGGCCAGATTTAGACTTCAGGAAGGTTATCATGTACCCGAGTTATGCGAGTAAGTTATTCAAGATACGGTGATATATCTAGATAAACCAGGAAATACATTTGCATTTTACTCCATTCAAGACTGCTGGATGCAATTCACGCGATGACCTATGATCTGCGCGGTAACTGGGCCGGTTTTGCAGATGTGCATAGTCCGCTATACAAACGTAAACATGACCAGTATGCTTACGAGAAACTCAATGTGGTAAGTTTTGGAGTATAAACATGAATACCGGGTTATTCAAAATACATACTTACATTTTACCTTTCTTTCCCTAAGAATGATGGACTTGAACTGTGGGAGGACATGGGCTGCCCTGCCAATAAGCTCGTGGTAGGCATTCCGTTTTATGGACGCACTTTCACACTCAGCAGCTCAAATAAAAACTACAACATGGGCACCTATATCAACAAGGAGGCCGGTGGCGGAACTCCTGGCCCCTACACAAATGCAACTGGTTTCCTAGCCTACTATGAAATTTGCACAGAAGTGCAAGATAAATCCAAGGGTTGGACTGTGGAATGGGACGATGTAGGCATGGTGCCCTACACCTACAAGGACACGCAATGGGTCGGCTACGAGAACGAAGCCTCGGTACAGATTAAGATGGACTTTATCAAGAAGAAGGGTTACGCAGGCGCCATGACCTGGGCCATTGATATGGATGATTTTCATGGGCTGTGTGGACCTGACAACGCATTGATGCACATTCTGCATAAAAACATGCGCGACTACATCGTACCGGAACCGAAACGCGAAACCACGCCACGGGTAAGTAATTGGCCACAAGTTTTAAAATGGCTCACGATACGTTACAGATATTTTAGAATTGATTTCATTTATTGGTTTTTTTACCTTTTTTTATTGTCATATATCTTTCTGTTCGTGTTTGTGCCAAGTGCCAAATTGCACTTTTAACAAATAATTTATTGT
Organism: Dichetophora obliterata; assembly: GCA_963920525.1. Taxonomy (NCBI): domain Eukaryota; kingdom Metazoa; phylum Arthropoda; class Insecta; order Diptera; family Sciomyzidae; genus Dichetophora; species Dichetophora obliterata. The sequence goes on from OY986435.1 coordinate 169,328,487, forward strand.
TTTCTATGTTTAACGCTTATTTTTTTTCGATATTTATCTTCTGCTTGTTTGGTGAATTGGTGTGTTGGTGTCGCGACGTGCGTCTTGCAGCCAGAATGGGCGAAACCCCCAGCAACACCACCCAACCCAGACGAGGCCATAATTAAACCAACCTCAGCACCAACCACGAACAAAACAACCAAGCGACCCAGACCAAAGCCTACAGCATCGAAAGGGACTACAACACGGGTAAGAATCTATATATAAATAGGAGTAGGCAAAACAGTGCGGCACCATTTTCTCCCATGTTTTTCAACCGACTTTTTATTTTAAATGAATTAGAGTAAGGAGAAGGAGTGCACCAAATACTTTTTGTGACCTTTTACCTCAAATATTAGCGTTCAAAGAGAATTTCTTTAATAAAAGCTAAGCCAATGCTCATTTATAAGGTTTTGGCTCTTGAGAGCTGTCGAACTGTCAGAAAGGATAGAATACAGAAAAGCAGAGTTGACACTTTAAACAAGGCGGAAAAAGAGCGCATTTCTCTCAAGTGCCATAGCCTTATAAATGCACCTTGAGCTAAGCTATAAGAGATGGAAAAACACGATGTAAAAGGAAATTTTAGACATGTACAAAAAAAAGTGCAGACATTTTTCGCTATCTCTTATGGATACCCTACAATAAGCATTTTTGTATGTAACATGTGCGAATATACATTGGGATAGTGAAATTTCTTAAAAACAGTAAACTTTGAAAAATTCCTGTTATTTTGGCATCAAATTTATGACGATACTCGTATCTCGAAAACTGTATCTTTTCTCAGTATCACGTTTTTTTTTATAAAAATTCGTTGGTTAACACTGTGCGGCAAACTGAAAATAGAAATAGAGTCGTTTTTTATGTTTCTACGCTCATCTGAGAACGTAAGCGATTTCATATCACAGTGTAGGTCGAAAGGTCACGGTGAAATGGTCGAGTTTCGACCACTGGCGAACTCTAGAAATTGTAAAAGCATTTAAGGCCAGATGATTTATTTAGTTATACAATTAACGAAAACTTTTTGATACATAAAAGATTTTTATGTATTTTTATCATTATAATATTGATCATTCAAAACAGTCATAATTAAAAACTAAAAATTTTGAAGTTGACCATGAGGAAAAGCTGCATCTAAGAATTATTGTTAATAAATCCAAAATCAAAATTGTTAATAATTTAACTATGTTGTTAAATTATTATAATTATGTTATCAACTGAAATTTTAAATTTTCGTAACATAATATCTCTTAAATGACACGAGTTATGAGCAGTATTAAAAGGTATTTTCGATTTGTGACTGTCTTGCACGAAATGTGTGTTATTATAAATATTGTAAATAAACTTTTTTTTCCGAGAGACTACCATAACGAGTTGTTAATTACATTTGTAGTCTGATACTTTAAAAAGTCCTAACAGTATGAGTTTAAGAGTTAAGTTATTGAAGAAAGTTAAATAAGAAAGCACTGCATGTTTTTGTGAACAGATACCTTTAATGATTAAAAAAAAAATGTCAAACGGTTCAAGTTTCAGCCTCTCTGCGACATTTTCAGAAAATAACCCTGTTTTCTTTATAAATTTTCTTAATAAACTCCAAAAAGCAGGCATAAAATATAACCATTTACGGGAATAGAACTAAAACTACCTGACCTAATTAAGAAACACAAAAAATTTGGAGACAAATGTCTTTTATATCGCTACACCTCACACCACAATGTCCTTCAATCATTACAAAATTATTCATATACACACTAGCACGCCACGGACGATTCTTTTTATCAATCTCCTTAAGACAATACATGTCAAGAAACAAAATGTCTTCGTTTGTTTTGTTTAAGAGCGCCGCTCTACATTTATATGTATCTCACTTTTCGTCTTGCTCGCGGCTCAACCGTTTTTTTTTTCTGTACTAACAGAGCATAAAAAAAGAAGAGAGCAATATGGAGTTTATTGAAATTTTCGCAACAAAAACGCGTGAAAAGAAAACGAATAAGCAGTGCGTGACAACTGGGATGATTTCTTAAAAACCTTAAAACTTTAATTTTATATACGTATCAGTAAAATTTCTGTTATTGTAGCACAAAAATGATATACTAATACTATTTTTGTAAAATTCGGCCGATAACTTTTGGAATAATGTGGTAACATTAAATTTGCACTCGAATTTTATATAACAGTATAGATATAGATATAGATATAGATATAGATATAGATATAGATATAGATATAGATATAGATATAGATATAGATATAGATATAGATATAGATATAGATATAGATATAGATATAGATATAGATATAGATATAGATATAGATATAGATATAGATATAGATATAGATATAGATATAGATATAGATATAGATATAGATATAGATATAGATATAGATATAGATATAGATATAGATATAGATATAGATATAGATATAGATATAGATATAGATATAGATATAGATATAGATATAGATATAGATATAGATATAGATATAGATATAGATATAGATATAGATATAGATATAGATATAGATATAGATATAGATATAGATATAGATATAGATATAGATATAGATATAGATATAGATATAGATATAGATATAGATATAGATATAGATATAGATATAGATATAGATATAGATATAGATATAGATATAGATATAGATATAGATATAGATATAGATATAGATATAGATATAGATATAGATATAGATATAGATATAGATATAGATATAGATATAGATATAGATATAGATATAGATATAGATATAGATATAGATATAGATATAGATATAGATATAGATATAGATATAGATATAGATATAGATATAGATATAGATATAGATATAGATATAGATATAGATATAGATATAGATATAGATATAGATATAGATATAGATATAGATATAGATATAGATATAGATATAGATATAGATATAGATATAGATATAGATATAGATATAGATATAGATATAGATATAGATATAGATATAGATATAGATATAGATATAGATATAGATATAGATATAGATATAGATATAGATATAGATATAGATATAGATATAGATATAGATATAGATATAGATATAGATATAGATATAGATATAGATATAGATATAGATATAGATATAGATATAGATATAGATATAGATATAGATATAGATATAGATATAGATATAGATATAGATATAGATATAGATATAGATATAGATATAGATATAGATATAGATATAGATATAGATATAGATATAGATATAGATATAGATATAGATATAGATATAGATATAGATATAGATATAGATATAGATATAGATATAGATATAGATATAGATATAGATATAGATATAGATATAGATATAGATATAGATATAGATATAGATATAGATATAGATATAGATATAGATATAGATATAGATATAGATATAGATATAGATATAGATATAGATATAGATATAGATATAGATATAGATATAGATATAGATATAGATATAGATATAGATATAGATATAGATATAGATATAGATATAGATATAGATATAGATATAGATATAGATATAGATATAGATATAGATATAGATATAGATATAGATATAGATATAGATATAGATATAGATATAGATATAGATATAGATATAGATATAGATGTAGATGTAGATATAGATATAGATATAGATATAGATATAGATGTAGATATAGATGTAGATGTAGATATAGATATAGATATAGATATAGATATAGATATAGATATAGATATAGATATAGATATAGATATAGATATAGATATAGATATATACCGCAAGGGTATCCTCAGAATAGGATAACGGGAGTAACGACCCCGCGGACCCTAGTTGTGGCAGGTATGGAGGGCGTACTAAAGTGGTGCATGTGCCCAAAGAAGTCCTGTGACAGGGCGAGTGGATACCGCCCTTAACTAGGTATCCAACCACAAGGGTACCTTCGAGAGAAGTGTAATTAGGAGAGTGACGTCTCTGTGGTTTCCCTAGTCAATACCCGCCGAAAGGCATTAGGATCAAGCCCAGTACGGTTCTAATTATGGCATTGCTGGATACTGTTTTGGATTTGAAGCACCCTGGGCTGACAACTGTGGCAGTCTATGACCTCAGTAAGTGGAAGTGAAATTCCAACGAAATGGCTTATAGGTTAATGTCACAGTTGCCCTCCGTCTCGTTAAAACGTAGCGAGTCTCGGAGTACGTTCAATGTTTGTCACCATTGAGTTGGTGGTGTAGGTTCAGATGGATATTTCCTGATTAGTACGGATTCGGCACTGGCATAATACCCCATAAGGATCTCCATAAGGATCTTATGTCAACCCTCGCATGGCCTCCCTGCTTGCATAGATAACCATGGGATCAAAACGTAACTACACTTCAAACGGCGATAGCGGCTTCGAGTTGAGACCCAATTGAAATGGAGAGTTACAACAACAAACAACAACAAGAAAAAACAAAACTAACCTACAACAAGGAAAACGGAGATGAAGACTTGTACACGAGGAACGGTGATGAAAATGTCTTAAAAAATCCCTTTGTGAAAAGCTCGGTGATAGTAAGATCACCGCAAGCAAAGGGGTCAGAAAAACCACCTGGTAAAAATGTGTGTACCATAAGAGATTACACGAGCACACCTGTGAATACTCGTAAAGCAGATAGCTTAGAAGGCGAAAAAAGACATCAAAGTCAGCTCAGAATTTCAGAAGAAAAAGCGTTTATTGAGTTAGGCAATAAACTTAGCGCAGCAAATGGCATTGTCTCCGGCGCAAAGAATATACACAAGACGTTACGCGATAATCTTAACTGTGCTTTCGCACTGTACCAGCAACTAAAAGAGTACAGGGAAGCGATAGGTAGTAACCCAGTTTTGTCATGCGACGAGCGTAAGCAAGTGCTATCTAAAGCCACTCAAGTTGACCCTATTTCTCCTGCCCAAGAGAGGAAACGAAAAGTGCCGAAAACACCTGCAACAGTCAAAGCACTGCAGACCCAGGCTGAAATAAATATTCCAGAGACCCCGGCTGTGGCAAATGATTGGGAGCTAGTGAGCCACCGAAAAGCAAGGAAGAAAAAAGATAATCAAAGTAACAAACGCCGTGAAATGCGAATCCAAGGAGAGGCAATAACAATTAAATCCAACACGTCTGAGTCATACGCAGATGTTATAAAAAAGATGAAGCAACAAGTAAATCCCACTGATATCGGTGTGGAGATAAGGGGTATCAGAAGGACAAAAGCTGGAGACTTACTCGTTCAACTAAAAAAAGGCGAAGGCCAAGCCGAAAAGCTCAGAAACGCTATAGGTAACACGCTTGGTGAAGATGTCATGATTAGAGCGGTTACCAAAAATCATATTCTTGATATCAGAGACATGGATGAGTCAACAGATAAAGATGAACTTGTTAATGCTCTTATGAAGGCAACAAAAGTAGAAGAACCCACAACGTTCAAAATATTAAATTTTAGAACATCGTTTGGAGGAACCAAACAAGCGCTCGTTCAACTACCTGAGCACTTAGCAGCTCCACTACTCCGTACGAGGCAAGTCAGAGTAGGATGGGTTATGTGTAGGCTGAGGAGTAAGATTAGAGTTCAGAAATGCTTCAGGTGCCTAGAACAGGGTCATATTTCGAGCCAGTGTAAAGGGACAGATAGAAGCAATCTATGCAGAAAATGCTGTAATCCGGGACACAAAGCTAAAGAATGCAAAGCGGAAACGAGATGCATACTATGCCATGAAAGTGGCTCAATAAATTCTCAGCATTATATTGGTAGTACAGCGTGTGCAATCAACATAAGAAATAAAGCAAGAAAATGATCACGAAATTTCTACAGATCAATCTAGGACGGGGTAGAGAAGCGCAAGACCTGATGATACAGAAGGCGACAGAGATTAATGCAGACATACTTTTAATAAGCGAACCGTACAGAAACCCACCATCTCAAGTTTGGTACGAAGACAAAAACCATTGCGCAGCCATCATGGTAAGAAACAGAAGATTAATAATAAGCGAAGTTGATGAAAGCAACGCTGGCTTCGTATATGTCACAGTGGGCAAAATTAGGGTATATAGTTGCTACTTTTCACCAAATATAGACTTTAATTTGTTTGCAGAAGCCCTTAACATACTTGATGTTTCTATCAGGTACTCAAAATATAAAGTGATCATTGGAGGAGACTTCAATAGTAAATCTACAGAATAGAACTCCAAAAAAATGGATAAAAAGGGTACTACAGTGTGTGAAATGGTTGCTAGTCTTGGTCTTACGATATTTAATATCGGAGACAAACTTACCTTTCGGAGAGGTACAGGTGGTAGTATTATCGACATCACCTTTGGAACGACAAACCTCTACAATGAAAACATGAATTGGATAGTGCTGGAAGATCTCACCTTAAGTGACCACCAGTATATCTCATTTAATATAGATGAACGTCCAAATATGAGTGTAGAAGATGCAAATTTCCCAAGATGGAACGTCAGAAAACTTGATGACAAAAAATTGTCCGATTATATTACTCGGGCTAAGGATAGAAATATGGATAACCAATCCGAAAATATAAATGTAGAAAATGCCGCAGAGTCGCTGACGAAGATACTCACAAAAGCGTGTAATGTCGCAATGCCAAGAGCTCAAAAATACAATAACAAGCGCCCAGTATACTGGTGGAATGCTAAAATACGTGAGTTGAGGGCGAAATGCCTTGCAGCACGTCGAGCGTCAACACGAAACTATGATAACCAGCTCTTAACGGTTGAGTATAAAACGGCACGTAAAACCTTAAGAACAGCCATAAAAGAGAGTAAGAAAAGATGCTGGACAGAGCTATGTAACGAAATAGATTCCGACCCATGGGGCAAACCGTACAAAATTGTGATGAAAAAGCTTGGTAGCATTAAACCTATACCCGGCATTAAAGAACCAGTGTGGGCAACAACAATAGTAGAAACACTATTTCCATTCGATGAAGATGGGCTAAAAAGAGAACCAAATTATCAAGTCGAAAGTTTCATCCCTCTGAACGTAGATGACATTACACATGCATGTAGTAAACTAAAAATAGGTAAGAGCCCAGGACCAGATGGTATACCAAATGAGGTCATAAAAGTAGTATGTGAGATATGGCCAGATCTTTTACTTGAAGTCTTCAATTCATGTCTAATAAACGGAATCTTTCCAGCTAAATGGAAAATACAAAAGTTAGTTTTGTTACGAAAGGGAAATAAACCATTAAATGAGCTTAGTTCCTATAGACCACTCTGTATGTTGGATTCACTAGGAAAATTATTAGAGTACGTAATGCTAAAACGTTTGGAAGAGCGCATAGATGACCTTGGCGGACTATCCACTATGCAACATGGCTTCCGCAAAGGGAAGAGTACAGTTGATGCCATTAGCGCAGTATGCAATAAAGCTATACAGGCCAAAACAACAGGAGAATACTGCTCAATAATAACACTAGATGTTAAAAATGCTTTTAACACAGTAAAGTGGAAAGTAGTACTACAAGCTTTCAGAAACCGACGTTTAGATAACTATCTCTTTAACATAGTATCAGACTATCTGGATAACAGAATTTTAATCTATGAGACGGAAAATGGTATAAAAGAGCACCAAATAACAGCAGGTGTACCTCAGGGCTCAGTATTAGGACCATTCCTGTGGAATGTAATGTACGATGGTCTACTGAATTTGGAATTACAAGAAGGTGCAAAACTAATAGGTTACGCTGATGATATTGCTCTGGTAGTAAACCAGCGAACTGCCGAATTAATCGAGATAGTGGTAAACGATAGCTTATGTCGTTGTAACAGATGGCTGCGAAGAAACGGTTTGAAACTTGCAGTTCCAAAAACGGAAGCAATTCTAGTGACAGATCGTAGGGTCTTCAAAATACCGAAAATACGTCTACAAGATAGAGAGATACCCTTTAAACGAAGCTTATGCTATTTGGGTGTGCAATTAGATGACAAACTTAGCTTTGGACAGCACGTAGTAAATATTCGTGACAAAGCTTTGCGAACGGCAGCATCATTGGCCAGAATAATGCCAAACTGTGGTGGCCCAAGGCCGCAGATGAGAACATTAATAAACAGCGTAGTACACTCCCAGCTTCTTTATGCTGCTCCAACCTTTGTCAGGGCACTGAATCTGAAGAATAATATGAGGGAACTACAGAAAGCACAGAGAGTTAGTGCTCTCCGTATTATATCAGCGTACCGTACAGTGTCCACAAGTGCGGCTTTAGTGCTTGCAGGTCTGCCACCAATAGACTTATTAATACTGGAAAGAGAAGAAATATATACCCAAACTAAACTTATAAGTTGGGCGAACACTAATACACAAGAGCGAAAGAAAAAAATTTCAGAAATAAAAATTAATGCCAGGGACAATGTAGTGACTAAATGGCAAGAACGTTGGAATCAAAACATGAACGGGAGCTGGACATATAGCCTTATCCCCAATATAAAAGTCTGGCTGGAAAGACGACATGGAAACATGGGATATTTTCTGACTCAGGCTATGACAAACCATGGTAGTTTTAACAAATACCTGCATAGATTTAAACTTAAAGAAATAAGCAGCTGTGATTCATGCGCAGCGCTAGAAGAAGATGCAAAGCACATACTTTTCGAATGTGAAAAGTGGTTGGAGGAGAGACGAGCTTTAAATGATATGCTAGGTGTTACATTAACTGAAGAGAATCTGTTGAACGAAATGCTAAAATCTGAACATGCATGGACTTTGTGTGAAAGACACATAAATAAAATATTAAAGGAGAGAAACTTCAGTAGTTCCGAACCTCCTTGCTTAAGGAGGACGTAGGAATCTAACGAAATCAAACCCCCGTCCTGATGAAATGCTGACGCGGTTCCGGGGTGGAGCTGGTGGAGTATCGTGGGGCCACTAGATGATAGCGCGCTATCACTACGTCCAACAAAAAAAAAAAGATATAGATATAGATATAGATATAGATATAGATATAGATATAGATATAGATATAGATATAGATATAGATATAGATATAGATATAGATATAGATATAGATATAGATATAGATATAGATATAGATATAGATATAGATAAAGATATAGATTGGATATAGATAGATATAGATATTGATATTGATACAGATACAGATACAGGTACAGGTACAGATACAAATACAGATGCAGATACAGATATATATATAGATATAGATATAGATACTGATATAGATACAGATATAGATACAGATGTAACTTAAATGTTTTATTTGAAAAAATTGAAAGAAAACTGCACCTATCTCTCGTATAAAGTGGCGTCATTACAATAATAAAACTTTGAGAAAATTCGTTACTAATGGATTTAGTAGTTTTGGTTATCGCATTTACCGATATGTTAACTGGTGTATTGTTGTTTATGAAACTCATATTTTTTTTCGCCAAAACTGGCCATGCTTTCTTAATTACTTTACTTAAACTCTGCAATAAGTTCGCATACTGGTCTTTGATTGTTTATTCTGGAAATAAATTGTCAAATTCTTATCTAAAGATGTATGTTCTGGGTAAGTTACTAAATTTTTAAAGTTAGCTGCTGTTGATGTGAATGCACCTTCTAATGCCAGGGTATTAAACTGCTTTTCAAAATCAACTGAAAGATCTGCACAGCTAGGATAGTCGGGCAACCGGTACTCCGTAGCCAAATATATATTTGTAGTTTTTATATTACAGTGCGCGAATACATTTTTGAATATTTTAAAATTTTTACAAAATTTTACTTCCATCCTATTAAAATCACCACCAGAACCCGTTGAGTTTTGTTTTTCAAATTTGCAGCATAAATTTGTATTAATATTAGACGCAAATCTCTGTAGTTAAAAAAAAAATTCAAAGGATTTGGGTATGGCAAAGTGTATGATCATTAACGTTCAAGGGGTCGTCTGTAAGTAGAGAAAAAAAATTAAAAAAAGCTTAGAAAATTAGAAAAAATAGAAATTTTTAAATTTTCATTTCGTAGCGTAAGCGTTCAACTTTAACCTGATGCACTTTTTTAATTATATTTGCTTTTTTCTTGATGTTTATAAAGCAAAATATCTTACCTGCGTGGCATTTTTCACTTTTCTTTGAAATACTACACAAACGGTGCGAAAAAATAAACAAAAAGAACTTTTTTGAAAAAAACATACCTTTGGCTTTCTCACACTGTAAAAAGAGAAAGCTTTACAGTGGCTGCGGATTTTTGAGGAAGTTTTTAAAAATGCTTCCATTGCATATGATTATCAAACGTTGTCATTAATTTGTTAATGCAAGGCAATTATTGGGCTATGATTTGGACATAAATAATTTGGTACTTCCAAAACGATTCGCCACTACATTAATAATTTTGACATTTCCGACTTAACCTGCTAAACAAAACCCGTTCAACTTGATAAATAGCTACTAAGTCGTTTCCCATACAAAATTTTACAGGTTAGCAGGCCTTAACAAGTTTAATGAATACCCTTTATGAGTTTATTTATTTATTTTCCTTGATAAAGTGAAAATATTGAAATCATAGTTGATAAAATCTGATTAAATTCAAAGAGATTTTAAGCTATGATGCAAAAGATAAGCTTTTTTACTTCTTTAGCTTCTCATGGAATGCTTAGAAGGAAAATTAAAAATAACTTCAGAAATGATAATAATATTACACTAATTGATTGAATATTAAACGAGAAAACTTTCTTTAAGTTCTTTATTCCAAGTGAGATTCATTCAATATTCGTATTTCACCCAAAAACAGGTATTTCATCCAAAAAAGTATCACTTAAAACTATTTTTTTATTAAAATTAAATTTATTTTCATAAATTTTTCATTTGAACTTGTAAATATCGTTTGACAAATGAGACACTCGCTTTTGTAAATTTCTGCTTATATAGTGTCATTTGTGAAGAATGAGGTGGTCCTAAGGCCGGAAGCTCATATAGTTTGCCAAATGGTGACTTTTGAGCCAAATTGTTCAATTCCAATTGCTAAAATTGATTAGTCAACAGTACACTCAAAAAATTTATTAGTAAAATTTCCACGAATGATATTAGTAAACAAAATATTTGTACGTTCTACAAATATTCGTACAATATACAAAGTATATTTATTGTGATGTCTTTACGAATTCATTCGTAAAAATTTTCTAATACTTGATGTAGTATCTACGAATATATTTGTTTTATATACTAATGATATTCGTAAACAAAAATAAATCCATTCGTATTAGTGCATTGTACGAATGATTGTGTACATATAAATAATAATATTCGTAAATTTCTCGTACGAATAACTTCGTAATTTCTTTCATTATATTCGTAGTATTTACTAATGCTTTTGTACTATTTACGAATGAAAAATAGTATTAGTTGAAACAATTCATTCGTAGTCTGACCGTACGAATTATTAGTAGAATGTACGAATTATTAGTAGAGTCTAAAAAATTGAAAACCGAAATCATTCAGTCTTGTTTTTCGAACATCTGTATACAGAAGTTCTATAGAACGTAAGGAACTATATGATTGTAATGTGTCTGTAGCCTACTGATATAGTGCGTGGCCCGTAAACTAATGAGCCGAGGTTCAAACCCCAGCTCAGACAGTTTTTTTTTTAGAATACGAATAAAATATTCGTAATATGTACTAATATACGTCGATTTTACGAATCCTATTCGTGGCTGAAAACTTCGAATAAAATTCGTAGAATGGACGCAGTTATTAGTAATATTTACACACAAATATTTTTGAGTGTACCGCCTTTCTGTTTTGTGTACAACTGGTGACCTGGTAATGTTCCTGAGTCGATTTTTACGAAGGTTTCATCGTCCATAGCAATTAAAATTATCTTGAAGCAAACGGTCGTACAATTTCCGAAATCTTCTTTTTCCCACTATCACTTGTCTTTCCATTTTTGAGTACTTTTTGTAGGTTCTAAGGTTATGTTTCTGTTTTACTTTTTGAATCATGGCAACACTGGCTCTAGCTTTTTTTTTGCCAAATCTTGCACAGACATTGAATTATTTTTGTTTACTAAAGTAAGTACCTAAAAATCAGGTTTCGGATCTCTTGGACATTTTTTTCTGCCACTTTTTGACAGATCTTTTAGAGAACAGGTGTCTTCGAACTTTATAGTATTATTTTTTACACTATTTGCACTAATCTTGTACGTTTTTCCTAGCTTTCTGTAAGAAATTAATTTTTCAGTGCAGTAACTGTGCACAATATTTTTACGCACTTGCTCTTCGATTCGTGGCATCGCAGAAGCTAAGATAAGAATAGAGAAAACAGAAAGAACCATGAAAGTAGAATTACTATTACGGTGCTTACATCATTGCAATCAAACATATACACAGCGAGAAATATTGAACTGAAAGTGTGCAGTTTCTTTTCGATACAGTGCTTACATGATAAAAATAAAAAAATATTTATGAAATTCTGCTCTCACTCAGTCTCTTTGGTTATGCCACGACAAATACGGGAAGTATTTTTTTTATTCATATACTAGCAGGCCACTGTTGACGCCACGGATGTTTTTTATCAATCTCCTTAACGCCTTAAAGACGGAACAATTTTTTTACACATGTGCTAATTTTCACCTAATTTTGATTTTAACAAATTTTTATGTGATACGATTAATTTTGCGACATCCGACTTAGTGATGCGATATGGCATCATCGTCCTTATTATGTGAAGACAATGCATATCAAAGAAATAAAAATGGACCTTTTTACTTTTGTTTTGTTTTGTTTTGTTTTGTTTTGTTTTGTTTTGTTTTGTTTTGTTTTGTTTTGTTTTGTTTTGTTTTGTTTTGTTTTGTTTTGTTTTGTTTTGTTTTGTTTTGTTTTGTTTTGTTTTGTTTTGTTTTGTTTTGTTTTGTTTTGTTTTGTTTTGTTTTGTTTTGTTTTGTTTTGTTTTGTTTTGTTTTGTTTTGTTTTGTTTTGTTTTGTTTTGTTTTGTTTTGTTTTGTTTTGTTTTGTTTTGTTTTGTTTTGTTTTGTTTTGTTTTGTTTTGTTTTGTTTTGTTTTGTTTTGTTTTGTTTTGTTTTGTTTTGTTTTGTTTTGTTTTGTTTTGTTTTGTTTTGTTTTGTTTTGTTTTGTTTTGTTTTGTTTTGT